>QXVZ01023959.1:0-16431 GCA_008931825.1 Phallusia fumigata | reverse complement strand
CCAACATGGTTCACCTTCAGTTTTTGGTTTTACAACTTCCTGTTGGTTTTGTTCGGGCTTGTTTTGTTGGCTGGTCGCAGTTTGTGATGTGGTCGCAGTTTGTGGAGTGGCCAAAGTTTTTGTGGCTTCTTCACCTTCGCGTTCTTGCACTCGCTTCACTCCATCTGCTTCTTCATCGTTCGGATGTTCGCTTGTTGTCCGACTTATCTTCGGACTTGACGTATTCTGCTCCTTGCCCTTCGCAACCTGTCAATCAAAATTGTTATCTGGAAAAAGGGCGAAGACCCCAGTTCCGTTAGTACAGTGACAACCAAGTTCGCAATCCCGGTTACTGGCAAGTCCCGGCAGGTTCACGCACGATTTGACAAGTCAGAACCGGTTGGTTTGCATGACAGGTTGGATAATAGCAGTGCAGTGACAAGCCGTTGCACTTTATTTCCAACTGCTTGGCCACAACACAGCCTTGTCAAACCATGTATCAAACAACTTTTCAACCAATTGAATCAATACCCCAACAGGCGGATGACAATGCGAATAAACGCGACGCAGCTTACCAGTCGCGTTTTCAGCGGGAAGTGGATCTGCCGCGGTGGAATATTCTTCCGCGGCGATGTTTGTTGCGGTGGTGTGTTGGGTTTCTTTCGTTTCTTTCCGTCGACTTCCTCGTCCTTGACAAGACCAACGACATGTTTATGCAAACTGTGCCCAACAGCGATCGTTTTGACATGAACCCCAATAAATGACGCACCGTTTTGATAAAGTGTAAGGGCACAGCATATAATCATTGCTGCAAATGACACAAACACTAACAGAGAATTTCGAAACATTTCCAACCTGTTCAGTATCTGTGTCACGTGGTTCAGCGTTGGCGGGAGTGAAGAATGCTTTCGCTGCAACTCCCTTCTTTGGTTTAACACTGGTTGATGCGGCCTCGGTTTTCTTCCAGATCACTTTAACGTCCTCCTCTCTGGCGCTCCTCTCCCCCTTCTCTTCTCCGTAGGTGAGAGTTTTCTGCGATACTTTTACCGAGTCACCCTGGGGTCGTTCCACGTCAGGTGAACCTTCACCGGTTTCGTCAGGTTTGCTGGAAACGACATCGCAACTAAGAAACGCTGCCTGAATGGATTCATGTTTCCTCCAGCCAAACTATTTCTTACGTTCAAAAGCCAAAACCCAAAAAAATTACGCGAGGTTAAGTTTTAAGGGCCAGAGCTGCTATTCTACCCATGTCACAAATTTTGCGTTTTTTCAGTGCTAAGTAGTTGATCTGCCACAACCCGCTCGTAAAAAGCAATCTGTGGGTAAAATCACTGTTCGCTTTGGTACTTGGGACAAGTAACAACGAGAAGCAATTTGACTTTGGTTCTATTTGCGATTGTGACACAAAAACACATTGCGTAATTTTATGGCTACCCGAACCCACAATCAAACTTTCCAACAAAACTAACCTTCCTGATACAGTCGTGCTGTCTGCAGCAGGTACAGTGACATGTTGCTTGAATTCGCCGACAAAAAGTGACCGACCGTGTGTTTTTTTAGGATACAAGGTCCCTGGTAACATCGTGTTTGTTCCTCAGGTCGCCCCAACACGCACATCTGCTGCCAATTTACTGTAAATACTAAGCTTTGTCCACGCATAAAAAGCAGTCATGTACCATAAACACCATTACATCCCAACAATTCACGGATTGAAACCAGGTTGTGGCTTCCACATAGCTACGTTCGTTAAAAGTTAAAACCTTTCATTTCTTTGTGTAACTTTAGACATAAACTTGTGGGTTCCCTAACGCGCTTCGTGCTGAAGAATGCGTTGTTCTAACAGCGTTCTAACGCTCTGCTGAGCGAAAATATACGACTCCGACAACTTTAGGTCCTTAGTTACTGCTCCAAAACTATTTCCTTTTATTTAATTCCTTGTCAGAGCCAGTATACTGTTTAATGTTGTTACATAGGTGTTCCGTTGGGGGCGGCGCAATACAAGCTCGTATCAGATGTTTGTAATAAACACGGTTGTAAAGGCGTTGTTGTCTTGTGTCTCGCAGTGCCTTTCATTCACATGGTGTCACCCGTAAAACTCTATGGAGTATTTTTGTATTACAGACATTGTTTGTTGCGACCTCGATGACGACCGTAATTAGTAATCATGTGCGCTTGTGGATTCACGGATGCAAACAGAATACACAGCTATGACTTTTTTCGTTTTGTCCCAGTAAGCAAGACCTATGTAAACAGGTAGTTACAAGGGTGTTGTATGTTTGTTTTGCTATGTATGCTAAATGTACAAATTCGTCACAGCCCAATCAAAAGCCATGTGAAAACCTTGAACATAATTTCAAACTATTTTAAACTGATTGCACAGATGGATTGTAATCTGAGGTCACCACACCATTTGGTTTATTGCATCCCTGACAAAAATCTGATGAATAACACGTCCAGCACTTTGTGATTCAAGTCCCTCACACACACAATAAAGGGCAAGTACAAACGAATTATTCAGTGCATACAAACATGGATTGCACCAAAAACGAATATAGATAGGCAGCGTCAGTGCAAATGACATTGACAATAATAGATGCGATGCGGAATGCAACTAAATTTCCAGGCAATAAGACAGGTCTGATTGGCATATTTTTCTACATTGGTTCAGTCTGTTTTCTTGCCAGTCTGACTCTTTGAACAGGTTTTTCTTTAAGAAAGTGGTCTCTTAACTTTAGTGTTCATACACCATTGACCTAGACAACTGAATTTAATTTGCAATTCCACTTTGGTTATAAAATAGTGCCATGTTTGGCTGGACAAGATTCACCAAGAAAACCATTGTACTCCTGGCATGCAACAAAACCACAACAATCAAACTATTCTACACTCTCTGGCCTTAAATGAGGCAAAAATGGCAAATTAGGCTGATACAAACATTGATTAAGCTTTAATGTATTGCTAAAAATTTAACATTACCCCAGTCTTTGAAAACTAGATAAATGTAAAACTCCCATTTGTGGTAACTATGTCCAATTAAGCTTGTGGGTCCATCACAATCTTACAAGCTTGCCCTGATAACAATGACTTGAATGCTTCTTTGTATGTCGACATCGGCAAATCATGTGAAACAACAATTTTAGCATTAACCTGAAAAATAGAAAAATAGAGTTAAATATGTAATGTATTGGGTAAAACAAACTAATTCCTTTACATCTAGCAAAAAATCTTGGGCAAAACAATGTTAAACTTCTCATTTAATTAATCCTTAACAATTATGTGTATCTGGTGCATAATGAGAGAAAAAATGGTTAAGGTTTTGATGCCATGCCAGGTTCCGAACCTTTTTCTCAGCGATCAACCTCTCACATTCCTTCCATGTGTGAAAAATTCTTCTTCCGTGCACAGTGCATATGGTCAGTGATTTAAACACGATATCCTGAAGCACGTTTTCCACATGAAGAGCTTGCTTAGGAAGACCCAGGATTGTAACACGACCTCCCTAAAAAATATCACAGTTCCATAAGAGTATTGTTTTAAATTGACATTTGATTGATGTGTAAACTTTTTCCTGTGAAGTAAGTTCATGTAGGAAAACCCATGCAAAACCACTATTACCAAGTCTAATATTTCCCCCTGAATATGCAACTTACCTTTCTCAGGTATGAGAAACATCCATTCAACATCACCGCTGCTCCACTTGCTTCACAGATCCTTCCAATCCCATCTCCTCCCGTGATCCTCATGATTTCTTCCTTAACTTTATTGCTTCCACCATCATGGGAGTTGATCACAATGTCCGCTCCCATCTTCTTAGCAAGTTCCAACCTCGCAGGTAATATATCGGCTGCAACTACTTCATTCGCTCCTAGTAACACAAGATCTTATGGTCAACTAGCCATGTTTTATTGGGCTTGGTGCAATTTCTTCAACCTTTTCTCAAAACACTAAAGTAGACTGTAACTGACCTAAAGCTCTTGCACATGCAATGGCCAGTAACCCAACGGGCCCACATCCAATCACCAAAACTCTTTCCCCTTCAACTTCAAGTCTCTCTATTGCATTGTGAGCTACACCCATTGGTTCCAATAAGACTGCCTCAACATCTGATATGTTGTGCTCCAGTTTGTAGCAATACCTGGAAAATACATGGTAGTTTAGGTTTGAATCAGCCCCCTTGATTTTTAAAAATAATTTTGGTTGGCCGTTTGTGTCTTGCTTGACAATGTTCCATGGCAATTTACTAAGAGCTTTACTCATAGGCTAATTGGCACTAAAAATTAAACATATTTAGCGGTGTACAATGACATTTGTTCACACATTTGATGTTACTGTTATAATTAGACCTCTCTCCAGCTAAGTTGACCGTGAAATGAACCTAAGGTGCATGTGTTGTAAATTTGGTGTCAAGATGCCATATTGACATGGTCTCCAAAAAAAGAACTAGTATTGACACCAGCACTGCTTCTTATGTTTTCTAAGCACAAATTATGATACCTACTGTGATACTTGTATAAAGTAATGAATTACTTTTCAGATAGGATTGAATATTGCGAACATCCCCCATGAATTGTCCCTTTTCCATGTCCGTACTGCGACATTTTACTGCAAATATCTCCTCTGTTGATCTGCAGAAGTGGTTTGTATTACAACCAAGCTTTAACAAGGTAAAAACAAAGTGTTTGCAGTTGAGCCATGATCAGGTGAAAACTTACCTTACATTGATAACAGTCCCCACAGAAAAAATGATTTTCCACTGCGATTCTGTCGCCAACATCTAGTCGCTTAACTTCACTTCCTTTCGCAACTACTATTCCAGTTGCTTCATGGCCTGAAGAATGTCGTTGGTAAATTTTGCCATTTATTGTATAAAAACTAGGGTTGTAATGTCCTTATGTCCAGCTCAAACATCTCTGTTCTCTCGCGTGCATGCAAATATTATTCAGTTGGAGACCTTGGTTTACTGCAGAAGATCTAACAATTTTGTGTTGCTGCCCCAATCATTGTTAATGCCAAAGCATAAGTTTCATGTCACCTGGTGTAAAAGGTAGAGCTGCAATAACTTTTGCAACATCATTCCATTTGTAGAGGTTGATATCAGAACCACAGATGGCAACCTGAATAATAACATGGTGATGTATTTCAGGGCCGTGGTAACTAGAAGGTAGTTACGTAAGCTATGTTATTGTTTTGTTCGTTAGCCTTTCATAGATTCAAAGCTTACCCAGTGTGCCTTTGCACTTTGAGGTGCTTATTATTGCTCGTATGTTGGGGCTTCCTTACTTTGAATGCAACACCACTACCACCATCTAACTCATCATTGTAGCACAAGCTTACCTTTGTTACTTTGATGAGGACTTCATCTTTAGTTGGTTCTGGGGTTGGTACTTGTGCTATTTCGTAACCTTCCTCCTCTGTGCGTTTAACAAGTGTGGTCATCAGTTTGTCAACTTTTTCCATGTTGTACGTGGATCTTGCATACAGTGATTCTTAAACAGACTTGTTGAAACTGAACAGTTGTACGGGCGAGTTGATAATCACAACACATTCAATCAGTGACAAGAAAACGTGACAAACCGTTTTCGTGGCTACAAAACAGGGAATTCCCCCATTAGCAAAGATTTCGTTTCATAAATTGTGATGTTATTCTGCCTAAGACTATACTTTATTTTGTAGCACCACAAAAAAACGTGTCGTCGCTTTTTGTTTAAAACTATTGCTGACACATGAAAGTAATTGTGCAAAAAAACTACAGATCTTGTAAAATTCGACGTCCCGCATATGTTTCCGTTTAACAATTGTTTTAGAACTGTTGGTGTCGCATTGCTGTTACTAAGCGAAAACTTTAGTCCTCGACATAAAAAAGTTTCAAAACTTTTACCTGGCTATTCTAGTACATTAAACACTGTTAGTAACACTGTCGAAGATTTTCAGGTATTTGCGCCAACTCATTTTGTATTTGATTTGCGGAAATTCGCCTTAAAACTGTCTCTGTCAGACAGGGAGGACAGGGTTAAAAATTAACTATGAAAATCAGGTCTCATATTTCAAAACTTTGGCGGAATCGAGCAAACACTCGAAGCAGTGCAGGTTGATATACAGGGTTAGCCTGTTGTAAGGAGATTAAATACAAAGTTCACTTCGACAGCATATTGTCACTACTAGTTTGACCCGAATTAAAGTTTACAAATAATGATGACGCCGGGTTTATTAAAAGTTACAAACTAGTTCTTTTGTATTACAGGAGTTTGTTTATCTTGTACAGGTTTGTTTATACAGGGTTCCTAAACGAGTTTTGTGCTGTCAACCGTAGTGAATTTGTTGAGAGCACTGATTTTAAACGTTTATGTTTTGATTATCACCAAAAAAGTTATGAGCAAGTGTATTGTGACTATAGCTGGATAATCAGTTGACTGCACAAAGCTTGCTGGGAAACCCGTTTCAGGTTTTGATTTTCTGTTTGTGTCGTGTTTGCGCAATCGCTATATTCACATCATAATCAGTGTTGAGGCCACAAACAGCGCTACACATGCATTTTGCGGGTTGCTTTGTTTAACCACTGCAGGTGATAAGAGATAAAAACGTCACTGCTCGCATGAAGTTAAACATGTTTACTGGGAACGTTGTTTAAACGTTAAAGCTTCACACTAAGACTTGTGTGAGATTTCGCTTTGTTGCAAAATCGCTTTGTAGTTGATTGAGGCGTCAAAGAAATATTTCAGATTCTTGGAATGTTTTGTTTTGTATTTGTGGTTGGCGACAAACAAAAGTTTCATTGAAGTTCCGCTTTAAAGTCAGGTTGGTAATTGTGAAAGCTTTTCGTTCCCAACCAAGCCTAAAGTTTAAATTTCTACGGTGGTAATGTTAAGAATTAATTGAACTTGATAGCGAACACACCAGGTCTAGTTTCAGAATGAGCGACTTTTGTTGTGATGTTTTTTGTGTTATGGAAGATCAAATGCGACAGTTAAAATGTTCGTGGTGCATTTGTGAACTTTAACCACCAACCTTGTGTTGTTGAAATCGAAAAGCAATGAAACAGCCAGATTAATATCCTTACAAAAGTTGCTGTTTTCCAGATCTGTTTTAACGGATTAATGTAAAGAGGTTCAAAGTAGCGTTAGATGATGTCTCTTCCCAGACATTCAAGGTACAATGGCGACAGCGGCAGTTCAAATACGGAGAGAAATTATTCGTCACTGAAACCGCTGAAGAAAATCATTGCTCACTTTGAGCAAGGGATTAAAGCTGATCTACAGCAAGATGCGAATCGAATTCGAAAAGATAAACCGGTTGTTCCGCGTAAGTTTGCTGGATTAGGTTTTCCAAAACACGTAAAACTCCTTGTGAGTTGTGAACACGTCCTCACACCGAAATACTAAATCGCTCAGTTGATCTCAGCTATGAAAGTGACACAGCTTATTTTGTGGCAGTTTCCGGCAGAGTTTTTGGCGGAAAAATTTGGGAACTACGGATCAAAGTTTGTTAAATCTGCTACTGGTATCAGTGAATTTTACTACTAGGCTACTGTTGCGTAGGTCAGTGCGCGTGTCTATCCACAACCTCATTTGAAATGACAACACACTGCCCTTCAAACACGCGGTTGTAAATATTTAAATATTCATCGCACGTTTATTTACAGAGAAACCAGTTGGGATCAGAAGACGACCGAAGTCGAAACGAAGCAACCCCGCCCAGTCATTGATAAACCGCTTATCAGCTGTACCTGAAGATGAAATAACAGTTAAACACAAGTAATGTTGAGTGTGTAACTAGCGCAACATAGACACTGTAGTGTCAACATAAAGAGCTGAGGTTCAAAGGATATAACAGTCGGCAGAACATCTTGCCCAATAGTAGATGGTTATTAAAATTTGTTACCAATTTAAGTGCGAATCTTAACAAAGTGTTTTGATTGACATTTGTAATACCGGCGTTTGGGGGGGGATGTAACAATGAGGTAGTTGTGAAATTTTAAGGTTCGGTGCAAAGTTTTACGAGATAACAACCAGCCATAAAACGTTTGTTGCTTGTCGCGCTAAACTGTTTAATGTTTAACAAACGATTCCACGCTGTACACGTCCTGACATGAGGCGAAGTATTTTCTCCAGTAAACTATAGTTTTAACTTATTCTTGTGGTATTTTGCGTATGTGGAATCCTTCATTACCCCGATAAAGAGCATCTGCATAAAAGGTCGAATTGTGCATTACAAAATATTTACCCTACCTCTATGCCAATAATAACTGCTTTGGGTTACCGGTTTACCTTATGCGTGCCTGTTGATATATGGGTAGTTAGAATCACTTTTGCCCTCACAAATCCACCCGCATTTAACACAAGGTTTAAACAATTGGATTTGAATTTAATTTTTCCGAGAGATGTTTAAACCATGGAACAAATTGTTCTGATAAATATTTTATGTTTGTGTGTAGACCTCGCCGCACGGTGGCGCCCGGTCCCCTGGATTCGATTTCGTTCAGCTCCGAACCTGGGATGCAAAGTGGAAGGCATGAAATGGAAACTTCGTCATTACGAGATTTCGACCAAGACTCAGGTAACGCAAAAAAACTTTTCAACCTGTGCTTGGGATCAACGCTCGCCACGTTGTCTTTCCTTTGTAGGTTTTTATCTCGGAATGTTTTGACACTTGCTTTTGTTTTCAAACTTGTCCATAGTCTTTTTATTCGTCGACTTTCCATTGTGATCTAACTTAGAACATGACGTCACAATTAAATTTACCTTTTTACATCCGGTTCTGCTTCTGCTCGTCACACCCAAGTTTGTTCATGAATCTCTGCCATGGGTGACATGACCCCGGGTGGCGGAAGTTCCCCCTTCACCCACTGTCACCCATTACCCCGACCCCCTTTCATTACCCACTTTACCCAACGTTACCCACTTCAAACTTGATAACACACAACAAATACACGATTCGCTTGGTAAGAATTCGGGCATCTGTGTGGAGAAAAGATCCTTAAAGGAAAACCAATATTGCGTAAAACTTTCGCAATAAATTCCAGTTTTCGTTACCACTTGGTTAAAAAACTTTTTAATACTCTCCAGTCTCGAAACTGTAAAAAGCTCAAACTACCGTAGAACAGATGGAAAACAATTTCGTCTCTGCTTTAAGCTAATGTGGAAAAACTTTTTGTCACAAAATTAAAGACCGTTGGTTCACCTTTAACTCAGCGGACTAGGATTTAAACTTGCGTCATTGTCAGCAATGGTGGGAAGCGTGTGCAGTGGCGCGTATCACGTCGTCACGGTGGGTCGCGCATGAGTGATCACATGAACGACAAACATAATGTGGCGAGGAAACCATGGAGAGCTTGAGCTTGGTGATAGTTGTGTCATTCTGATGTGTCTGCTGGTGTCTCCTTACCAAATTACGGGGTTCGGTGCGAACGTCAAATTGCGTGGGTTCGGTGTGATTACTTTCAACATTTATTTTCTGTACAACTGCCTTGATTTTTACCGAAGCCCATGCTTAGTAAGCCGTTGATGGTGAGAGGGTTGGGGGACTTTTAGGGTTAACTAGTATATATTATGTTTGTTTAAATTCAGACAGAATGTTTACAGACAGATAAACGGTACAAGAAATAAGAGTTTTCTTGACAGAACTGCCATAGTGGCAAAGCACAGGAAAGTATAGTGTAGTTGTACAACAGNGTCCCGAACTTTCCAGCAAGCTGAAGTGAAGCTTGAGCCAATTTAAAGCGGGATTAAGTTTGCGGTAAATTCAAGTGATCGCTTTGTTTACCTAAATCCGATTTATCACTTGTAGTTTATATCTTCGCTGTCTGACGGTAGCTCACCAATTTGTTGCCTGCAATTTTCGAAGTAATTTTAAGGTAAACTGGCAAAGAATTTTGCGAATTATTGAACGGTTATTTGTTTGATTTAAACCTCATTTTACCAAATATTGGATGTGGCTTAATTCTTACATAAGTTGTCGCAGAAAAGGCGCTCATGAAACGCTGGAAGCAAGGAAATTGTACCTTTACCAATTACTGATTTTTTTACAAGATTCTGTTTTCATTTTTGTGGGTAATTGCAACAATTCCATCTAAAAGATAAAAAAGAGTTTAGTTTGTTGATTTTGAAAGCAGTACTTTGTTAGTTTTCGTAATTTCCAGATTTAGTCTTTTTTCAGTCAACCTTGTTCCGTTTCACGCCTTCTAACACCCCGCGTTATTTTGTTCACCCAGGGGTGTGTTTGTTACATCACACTGGCCTTTGTACTTTCTATTGACTTGTGAATATAACCATGACCGCATGAATAGGAAACCCATCACTGTGACCAAATTCCCTGTTAAAAATCACTAGACCTGATTTCAAGCCCACAAACTGCCGGGTAAGTTAGTGGTTGTGTTTCCTGTATTTCAATACTTGTGGCTTGTCAGGTTTGTCAAGGATTGTGAGTCTGAAAAGGCACAAAAGCATTTCTTGATGTACCTCAGTAAATTTACCACACTGGAGGTGTTAAGCCGAGCTTTTCTACAATGTATTGAAAAACTTTACGAAGCCACTTCCTCGCTTCGTTTTAATTTTCGACAATCAAACTACCGCCGAGTATACAGTTTTGTTTTGGGCAATCGTTTACAAATTCGCAAAAACGGTTTTGAAAAAAACGATTTAATTGCGACATAATATTAATAGCAGCATGTTGTGCAATCGAGATGTTGAAACAGCTCAAAACATTACATGAGGGATAGGAAATATCGGAATTGAACTTGGGCCAGAAACTTGTTTCACGCAAAACCAAATTTGTAAAAGCCAAAAATTTCGAGCCATATTTTTTTAACATCTCCCATTTTTAGCCGAAGACAGGCACCAATATCCATGTTCGAACATAAATTGTAAATAATTAATCGCTTACCCAAGATGTGGAAAGATTGACGATGTAAACAAGGATCTCGTCTGTCTAGATTGGCTGGGAGAATTGCTTTGTGCTTTAAATATAGGAAACATCGAAACCCGCAGACATGGGTGTAAATTCCATGATTACAATTCATCTTTCACCTCACATCGCGACTTTTTCAGCAGAAGGATAAATTTAATTTTTAAAGCTTTGTTCGCAGTTTACTTAGGTTACAAGTTATAACACACCAGTTACGCGCAATTACTAAATATTAAAATTTCCGTCGTTGTTCTCCCGCAAAGTTTAATTCGTTGGAGTTTATAGAAAGTAGAAGAGACAGAGAATAACATTTATGTTTACAAAATCATTAGCACCTGCAACTATCACAATGTTGTTTTGCGGCCCAGTGTTTTTTCCTTAACCCCTTTTACTGCACCCCTCAAACACGCCGCAAACACATATATAGCAAGAGATGGTGATGCTTAAACCTGTTCCACTTACAGACTTGGACACCATCTCTCTCACTTCGACGGAGACCATGACGTCGGACATGTATGACGTCACACCGCAGCAGGGCTACGGGTCATTGCAGCGTCATTATTACCATGGTAACCAACAGCCGCCCACCCGCCATCCACGAAGACACACCCTGACAGGAGAGGAAACGCAGATGAACGTAAGTTAGTCTGATGCGGGTTTACGAGCGAGCTTGTGAAGTCAACCGTAGCGTATATCTAGTTTACCATTCAAACATGAAAAACGATTTAATTTTAAATCATATGTAAAATTCAATAGAAAGATGCAAGTTAGTATATTTGGTGAATGAACTTGGGTACATTTACGGTTTGAATCTCAATTACAAGCCGATACTGGTATGTAAAACATTTTGTTGATGATTGTTCGCTGTGCTTGGTGCGATGACTAACGAGGGCCGAGTGACTGGAGGGTTTTCTCCATCTGTGAGTGTTGACACAAGTTCTTCAACTTAATTAATTCACGTGGTCATCGCCCGTTGTGGAACTTATACTCATGTTTTGCGGAAACTAGTTACTTTACGGCTTGTGTTGGGAATTGAATAACCACAGACATTTTGAAACAAAATCAGTTTATTGTCGAGGGCAGTGTGCCGTAAAACATGTTCACAATGATTCTGATTTCTTATGCATTTCACGATCATAAACAACGTATTTTGCATCGATGGGATACCTTCCACTATCACCATATTTAGCCTTCCTTCCTCAAAGATTCGAATAAACAAGCAGTCGTGACCCCAGCAAAAATCAATACTGCCACTGTGTTGATCGGACAAGGAAGAATATATTGATCCCTGGTTGCAAAATATAACATAAATATTTGTTGAAGATGGTGTTGGGTAAACACAGACGGCGATGAATGGTTAAGACGTGTTTATTTCCTCAGCTATAATAGTTGGTGCGCAGTTTGTGTGGGAAACTAAATAAGGGACTGTCCGTCAGAAACAATCAAAAAATTCAGGCACTGGCCTATTGAAAGAAAATATTTTGTAAAAGTATAAACTGCGTTGAAAATGGGCAAATGTTGTCATGAAAAAAGGAGCTAAAACGGTACAACGAAAATAATGTGTACGTCGAACCTGCGTTTAAAAACATGCCTTATCTTGTTATTAGGGAAATTATTCAAACGTACAAAGCTCCTCGTTTGCGCCCTCTGCCGGATATCCGTACGAGTACGAACCACCACGACATGGCGTGATAAGCACGAACGAAGCTGACAGGAAACGCTCAGCATTCCTCCGCTATCTACAGCAGAGATATCCACAGCACGCTGATGTTATTGCGGGGAAGGCGAAAAACGTAAGTTTTGTCAAAATGTTGGAAGCTGTGGTCAACAATTTTGTTCTTCTACAAGTTTGTTGTAACTGTATCAGAAGGTGTTTGGTTAGTCTCGCGTCTTATGCCTGAAGTTGGTGTTTCCAAATGTTTCGTTAAGTAATTCAATGGTCAGTGACAGTGCATCTGAAATCTGGTTCGATTCAAGGGTTAAAATTTACTGTTTGTGGCAACTGTGTGCTATTAAAAAGTAGATTGGGCTGTAAAATATTAGCCTGCTGTGAGTTTTGAACTTATGACCTTGTGGTTTCCGGGGTTTGAGTGTCATGAGTTTGGTGAGAAATTGCTGATTTTTGACAAAAAAAAATTGAGCTTTTTAAAGCAGTTTGCATTGACCTGTAAAATTTCCGTTCATCTAAATGGAAGTGAAATGCCGGAAACGACCTCAAACTTCCTGATAAGTAAATCACATCTCAGTTTCTAGTTTTGTGGCAGCCACCAAAGTTGGCTAATGGTTCTAAAGTCCTTGAAAGGTCGAAACCCAGCGGGGTGTCATCGCTGTGCGAGCCCGGACGTGATTTTCTGCTTGAGTGATCTCTCAAAACCTTCCTCTCATCCGTTACGGGCCACATTAAAGAGCAGCCCCGCCCCTGAGATCAAACCGTGCCACCACGGCCCTGTTATCGCTGCCGGGGGTCCATTAAGCTTCTTATGCAGCGTGTTGCGGCAATTTGAACGATTGACAGTTATTCATAGTAGTAGGCGGTAATTTGCTGAGTATCTCAATGGTAGCTTCTCTGCAATTTGACAGGAATTTGTGAAATAATATTTTCAAACCCCTTGTCGGGATAACAGGTTTAACTGCGTTATTCAAATGTTTGAAATTTTTTAGACGTTTGTTAAAGATTTTGTTGGGATTTTGGGTTGAAAGGAACAAATTAAAAAAGTTTGTAGGAATATACGCAAAATTCTGGATGTGATGTTTTTAGCTCTTTTGAGTTCTCCGATGATTTAATGCATAAATACTAACTGAAACGTTTTAAAGTAACACCTTCAAACAACTGTGAAAGGTTCTTGCTACCGCTTACCGTTTTAGCTCCTAGAAAGTTAGTCTGGCAGCTTTACCGTCCAACGATATGTTTAAAGCCTTGGTTACTCCCATGTTAAAATATCACAAGATTCTGTGGTTTTCGAATGTTACTCATGCAGTGCCAGTAAGTGAGACGTCGTTGTATTGTGTCAATCCGGCCACAACTTTCTCCGAACCCACAAAAGCACACCCCTCCGACCTTCAATGAGTAATCCAAACATTGCGGTCACACTCCAAACTCTCATGGCTCGGCGGTTCGTGTGAAGTTTGGATCACTTCTGCTCTCTGCGCTCGGCGATCCTGCGCTGTTTGTTTAACTCGTGACACAAGTTATTTGCTTCCTGTCTGAAAACGAGTAGATTGCCCGAAAGATTTTAACTTCAACTTTATTGAATGTACAAGGAACTGGTCATTGAACATTTTTCCCCAGACATTTTTTCTGTTAAATCTTTTTGTTCGGTTGATGTGATGTTCAATGTTTATCTTTGTGAGGTTCAACCGTGCCTTGACGTCACAATGGGTGTAGTGACGTCATGTGAAAATGAATTCCTGCAGACTTGATGCTAAAAGCGAAAACAGGCTTTTGCAATTACGTAATTATAAATCCATTTCTTTTTAGAAAATAGTGAAAATAATTGTCACCTTTACAGGCTTCAGCAAAGTTTCCATGTCGAATGTTGGGGCTGTTGTTCGTATTTCAGCAGGTTGTTGAACAAATGTCGTTGGAATTTTAATTTTAGCCTGTTAGTTCTGGTTTGGAAGGCAACGCTTAATTGTAAACAAGCCAATGTGGCATAATAAACCTTGTTCCAGTTAGTTTGTTGCCCCAACCGTCTGTATGTTGCACGACGTTGCCCGTATCAAGCGCGTTCCCAACCATCTCTGTGCAATCAACCGTGTCAAAGATTCGCTGTTCGAATTTTGCAGTGACGATAGCCACAGCGATTGTTGAAACGTTACAATATATTCACGATTTACAAGCTATCTGAATGTTATGTTCATAAAATCGTCTATGTCTCGTGTTGCCGTTACGAAGCGGTTTTTCTCACCTTTCAACCCGCGCATAGTTATGGAGGCAAAACTTGTGTGAAGCAAACACGCTGTTTGATGTTTAGTCAAGCGCGCAACAAAATATCGTTTTCACACCAAGCTACTGGTTGTGGTCGCTGCAAGACAATAGTTTTGGGATCGCACTCCCCCTGGCCTCTGTTGTTGCCGCACACCTGCAGTTGAAGAGCAAAATATTGTTACATGGATATAGCGTTTCCATCCCGTGCAGTATCTTGCGAATTTGTAAAATATTTCACATCTTCAGCACAAGGACACTGACCCAAATAATAGCCAAAGGCGATATATTCGATTTTAAACGTTTTGGCAAAACGCATGTCATTAGCTCCTTATAAAATAAGATAGTGTTCACAGCAATTGTCGTGTTTGCAGTAAATCAATTTTTAAATATCAGTTAGCGAATTTTTTATTGTAAACATTGTTATAAACACTGCAGCAATCTTTTGTTGATTTTCAACTCGCGCGTATGAGTGATTGTTCTGGAATGTCTGGACCTCGCTAGGGTCGATTAACTAACCAAGGGTAACGGCCCCTGAACAAAACTGGGGAGTTAAGGATGAAAATTAAACTTGTTTAGCTGCAAACACAACTTGAAAGGTCAATTGGGTGCAAGGACTTGACTGTGTGTGGAAACTTAGCTGGTTGAAACGATCCTGTGGGACTAAGTTCCGAATTTCTGGGGTCGTTTCGCTTCACACAACAAACTGTGTAAGTTTGCCCCAGACAGAAGGTTTCAATTTGCATTTCCGTTCTCACTCGACCAAACCGAGTTCCATGCGTTCTTTAGACCCGGTTCGTTTCACTCTGAGCAGATTGTGACGCACGACAATGCCCTGTGTGACGTCACACTTGTTGTTTGGCAATTGTGCATTTTTCAAATAACTTCGTGCAGGTGAAATTGATCGGTGTGGAGATTTTTCTTGTGGGGCAGATTTTGGTGATGTGTGAACGGCTGGTTTGTGGATAAAGTTGATGTTGTGCAGGAGAGGTGCTGAACCAACAGCAATAAACAAGGGGAGTTGCCAAAACTTTAGAATTATCGAACATATGAACGCAGAAAGTTTATTTTAAAACAATTTCCAATGGTGTGGCCGTGTTTGGATTGCTGATTCCCCCGAAAAAAGGCTTCGGTTGAATCTTTACGTTGATTTGATGCAGTTATTTTATAATCAAGTATTTGGTGGCCATCTATAGCAGCAAATGTGGAGTTGTACTTTAATATTCGAACCAAACTAATTATACCTCGCGTTTTTTGACTTTTTCTACGCTGCAAAAAATATCACTCCAACTTTTCTCGATGAAGTGGCGGTTGTCACGCTTCAGTTGACATGTATGGAACAGGAAACGTCACGCTTGAGTTGGTTTTATCGACACGCTCGATTGATTGTGGCGCCACGTGGCCGGTCTTAAAAACTTTGCTCATTTTCTCAACGAAGCGAATGATTAACTGAAGCCTGGGAACTTCTGTAAGGAGAGTTTACAAACAAACTTTCAACGACGAGGTTCCACAACAGAAGCGACTTTGTTGCAAATCGTGGTTGGTTTTGGACGAGTGAGTTTCACTAAAACAAACTGCTTCCTCACATTTCGTGTGAAATTGTTTTTGGTCGCAGTGCATTGTTGCGT
>QXVZ01023958.1:0-32903 GCA_008931825.1 Phallusia fumigata | reverse complement strand
AGAAGGCGCCATATTGAAAGTTATGACGTCGAAATACAGATTTTATGTCGCTTAAAACGGCTGAGACGATCATAAACCGCCAATGAAACTGTTTGCGATCGGCTAACTGTTTAAAAAGTGCAAAAATTGTTTCAATGCAATAGTAAATCACCTTTGAAGCCGATTTAAACAGTTAAATTAGATTTTGGGTTTCATCCTTAATAAAATAAATCCGTAACATTTTTTTGAAACAATCGAAACAAAAATACTGGGGGGACAAATGAGTACAAGTCCCCCAACCAAAAACATTGGGACGAGGCATGTCCACACCGGAATTTGCGCCCGTGCTCTTTTTGACCCAACACTTTTTACTCTGCACCAAGGATGGCAATACGGCAGTACGGTATACCCAGCAAAAATCAACAAAAGGTACAACACGATGGTACGGTACTCTTCGTAACGCGGTGCGCTCAACTCCGAAAGTGCCGTACCGAACTGGCATTCTTGCTATGCACTTTTTTAGGCCATGAAATCCATGACATGCAAAAATGGATTACTAGACAAATGTTGAAACAACGTTATTTCGATGCATGGGTCCAGCGCTGTTCCATTGAGTACCGTGTGGTGCCATGCACTGCATAATTCAATCCACATAAACTTCTTTACTGTTGGCATATAACCGCAAACAACCTTACCGCATCTTTCCCAGACCCGCACCTTTAAGTTAAGACAAAAACGTCAGGTGGAAAATTGGTTATCATATGCGTTTTTTGGCTATAACTGTGCCTCAAAGTAAAAGTCAAAGCTGTCATGGGTTATATCAGGTCGCAAACTAATACGCGCCAGAGTACGAATGTGTTTTTCTAAGCGATAAGCTTATAGACGGCATATTGCTCAAACCCAGTGGGGGCTTACTATAAATAAGCCACTAACTTAAAAAAAGAAAGAAAAATGATGCAACGAAACAGGTAACTCGATGGTGACTCATTGTGAACATAACATGGGCAGTTTCTGAGGTCAATATGCGTCGAGCCACTTGGACCAGTCGGCCAAGCACTTCACGTTTCATGCAACTCTTCTGTCTAAATCAATCTCCATGTTGAACATAGTTGCGCCATGTTAGGACGTAATGAGGCGTATAAAAGTGAAAGACCCAAGAGCTACACTGCCATTAGAAAGCGTTGTGTGATGGTCGCTTTATACCTCATGGTGACAAAGTGTGGGTGAGCGATCGAATAAGTTAAGCGTCCCCCTAACCAATTTGCCCTAAATTATAACCAATGCGTTCAAGTCCTGTCCAAATGTTCCCGATATTTACTCTTTCGGTTCGTTTTACCAAATTTTCAGATTAGCGTAATGTCATGTAAGTGTGTTCTGATGACCACAGAATGGGTTAGATCCTCCGACGTCTTGTTAAAAGCCTCCGAATGTTTACAAACCACAATTTATTGTTTAACTTATACTTACCAGCCCGGGGGTTAAATGGTTCATCCCATTGAAGTGGGGTAATCTTCGAACAAAACAACATAAGGATAGTTTTTTGGCACAGTTGTTTCTGAAATAGTCTTTTAAGAATGAAAAGCGACTTTCATGAAAGATAAACAATATGAAGCGAAATGTTCTTACACCACTTTTAAACATTGCAAGAAATATAGAATAAAATTTCAAATTCTGGAATCAAAAATGTAGTTTTTTGCACTAACGCCACTTTTAAATATCAGGACAGGAATATTTAAAGTAAAATTTAAACTTTGGATTTGTATGAAAATAGTTTTCGAATACTCCTTTTTATTAATTTGTGAAAGATTGTAGATATATGATGGACAACGTACCTATTTCCTCATTACTTATTTCTGTTCGGACAAAAATCCATGTCACAGGCGACCGAACGAAGATAGTTGGGAAACCCGCTTCATAAACGCCATGGCATGCACTGAATAAAACAGATTCACCACTTGCCGTCGCCAAAGAGCATGAAACATCATCAGATTTGTAAATGCCGCCTTTTGCAGCGTTTTCACTTTTTGTCTGCAATTTGTCGTAGGTTTTAACACAGCTTCATATGTGTCAGACGAATTCATACGATTTAATGACATTATGACATCAGAAAGTGACGTCATTTCTAGCAGTGAGTGATGTCATTTTCGAGGGACGAATGGGGTCACATGACCCCCGAAAATGGTCCCAAAGGGGATTTTTCCTTCTAGAAAATTAGTTGTGTCTTTGGTGCGCTTAAATGCTATTTTAACTGTTTTGTATCGGTTTACCATTACGGTTCTTGATCTCAAATTGCGCCAAATTCACTCTCCTGTGAGTCAACCTCGATGTTTTAACGTTGCGCCGCTATAAGAAAATGGGGTTCGGCTGATAAGAAGGAATACGAAAAACGGGCAATGGTCTATCACGAAAAATTTACGGAGTAGTGGAAATAATACCTGTAATTACGTCCCGCGAATTGTGACGCGAAGCCGCATAACGACGGGTTGATCTTTTTGACTGCACAGCCCACGGAAATTTTGCACAGCACTTACACAAGAAAACCTATTTCTGTGCAATAAAAAAAACCCTCGAAACATGATAGTGGTTGGTTATACGTAACGTTTAGCTAAATTTGAGCTCAAACCACGCGTATACTTTGCTATTTTAGTTGGTGACCGATGTACGTCTCTACGCTGCATCTTCTCAACCACAGCGCACCCCAAGGCGTACAGACGTCCGATACTCGACACTATCTGCGATCGATCAATCGGATTCGGACGTTTTAGCTGCATGCGGTCGTCTTGCGCGTCTTCCACGTTCCGCTCGTTGGGTTTCTATAAACGGAGGGGAATTTATACCGGGGTTTCCCCGTTATCGTGAAAGATAAAGGTCAGTCCATATTCATAAATTTACTATGGTAAATTACATAAAATCACCCCGCTTTTTTGCAGAATATAGAAAAGGAAAAATAGCAAATAGGTAAACTATTGGGTGAATCGTAAAGAAATTTCCTGTTAAAAATGGCTGGAAAATGTTTGTTAATAGTACTTGGACATCCGCTGTGGCCCTTTCTTGGAATTGAACTTTTGTGGCATAAACAAACAATAGGACATAAAAAGTTGTGTAAGTTTGTTTGCGCTGAGGGTCCTTGACAATAAATTAATGTTCTAGTATGTTTTATGAACGAACAATATTACGAAAAATGTTCGAAAAAGTCAAGTTCATTCAAAAAACTAATCAAAAAACATAATCGTCAGTGAGCTTATTAGTTCATACATTGTAATGCAAACGTTCAGACAATCTCTGTTGCGCATTAACTACACGGCGAACTAAAACGCCGACGCATGAATCATATACGAGTGAAAACGATACGATGAACAAATAAAAAAACAGGCTCTCCAAAGTCAAGGGTAAACAATTGAAATGAGACACTACTTAGGAAAAAAAAAACACCCAGACCACTTTAAATCCGCAGCAACTGGTTGATAATGCATCTCATGAATCAGTCGGCGAACAGTTCCAGGAATTCTCAACGTAACGACGGCGCACGTGAGTTTCTTGGGGATTTTCTCCTACCACAGCTTAACGTGATTCACACAGGTCGGGCACGTTTTACGGTTACCAACCCGCTCTCCGCTTTCTGACAAATATATTCGCCGCATAATCGTAGACTATTTCTCATGTATATTTGTGTGTGTCTATTTTATACCCGACACTGCCAGGTAAATTAACTAAAACGGTAACAGGAAACCAAGGACAAAAGCGAAATCTACTGGGGTGACAGCGCTGAAACAAAAATCGTTTTCTAAAATCACACCAGCACGCTTGCGAAATCGCCCAAGGTCTAATTAGAACATGATTTCTATCCACAACAGGACGGTGTACAGCCAAATGGCCAAACCAACACCCGCGAAACTTTCTATTCTGGCTCGCTGGATGTTATTACAATTTAGTGTATTAAACCAACCCATTTTCTGCGATTTGTCTGGTAGTTCTTGTCCACACTCGCCGGCCAAGTATCAAAAAATTGCCCCGTAAGCCAAATTCGCCCAGCCCTGGTCTACATAACAGCTCAGGTTAGTATAGCCAGTCCTGTGGTGGGGTTCGCACCCCAGATATCAACCTTTCCAGAGCTGCAGCAACATTGTTTTGTATTGATGTGTTGTATCTTGGAATATATGTTATTAAAATCGCTAAAATCACAAGATCGTTTTGCCGATCAAAATAACTTGGGCAACAAAGAACGATCAAAACGAGTTCGGTATATGTGCTGTTTCACATTTTATCGCATAAATCCTTGTTGGCAGTAAGAGTTAGAAAAACGGTTTATTAAAAGAAAATTGGTCACGCTAACCAAAACACGAAACCGCCACAAAGTGAAACCTACGTATCCAAATTCCACCTTAGCATTAACATTAATTTATTTGTTACGCTTCCAAAAGCGAAGGAATTTACACCACCTAAATTTGTCCTGAATTCTATTTTGGCGAATTTCTATTGAACTTCAAGAAGCAACTTCCCGGATTCTATTTCACAAAGTGCCTTTCCTACCTAAATACGATCCGTATAGATAAGGGTTTCAAGTTAAAGGTCAGTTCCCTGGGTGTTGAGTGACCCAAAAAAAATTCAACCGCGAGGTTGACCCGCTAATATCCCACAAGTGGTTGGCATGAGGTGGTTGGAAACGCGTTTTTTATGCGCTCGCCGAAAGTGACTCGTGTGCAAGGCAAGGATATTAATGTCAGTTTCGGTGTGATATCGACGGTTGCAGGGGAGAAAAAAGTATTTTCGCATATAAATTGGTGAACTATGTTAGCAAAACTCATCATAAACTGTTCGCAAGTATCCAGTGTTGAATTAGAACCAGAGACAGTAAGTACCATAATGAAGATGTCTATAGTTATTGTGATGTTAATTTGCTTTGTCCTGGTATCAGAAGCCCGACCGGCCAACAGACATGCAAGACGAGGTAAAAGAAATACGATTTTTTGTTTTTTTGTTTCTTGGTTATTAAAAGACACGCCAGTAAGCATACCAAATGTTATGACCCAATATCCTGGTTTTTACTTTGTTTTCATAAAATTTCAGCATAAAGGGAAATTCTGTAAAAGTAGATTTCAGTAATTATGATTAGTCGTTGACCAGAAACACCCAAAATAAAAGTGAAATAGGTTCTTTTTTGGAAAACGCGAAAGACGGGATTGGAACCCACAACCATGCGAATACAGCGACGCAACGTAACAGACTTAACTTGGTTTTAAACCTGTATTTTTTTTACTTTCACAGGAGTTGGACCTCGCAGACTGCAAGAGGTGAGCTTTGAGCTTTTCATTTTTACCCCTAAAAACGTTCGTGGAAAAACCCGAAATTAAAATATTCGCATTATAAGGTTCTATTAACTGGCTTTGCTCAAACCGTAACAAACTCTTATTACTTACTTTGTTACCCAAGCCACTTTTACTTAGAGGCACATTATCGCATTAAACGCAATACTGTTATTGTCTGTTTGACCTGAGAAATGTGTCTTGTATATTAAAATAATTTAAAACCGGTATTCGCGAAAACAAACCCACTAAGGTTACCAAAAGTACATCCAAATGTTTAAAAGTGAATCTGCAGAGCCTAAAAAGTGTGACAACATGGCCATTGTTTGATAACCTTTTGTTTTTTTTTTCAAAAAAGTTAAAGGATTTTTTACGTTGCAGTTTCGCGTCAAGGTTGACCACCTCAAAGGATTTGGAAAAAGCGAAATTACGATTCAGGATTTTCAGAACAACCACAGATGGGAGTAAGAACGCTGTTAAATAAAAAAATAAATAACTTGAACGTATGTCATCTATGTACATAGCAAAATGCTGGCATACTCTCAACATACGGTTCATATAGGTAAACCATAAAAGCCACTAAATAGTTCATGGCTAAATTTGTTGAACTGAAATCAATTGTGGCCTCTGTTTGTTCTTGCAGAAGCACAGTGATGAAAAATGGACTTTTGAAGTTTTTTCGGATTTGCCCAACAGAACAGTGTTAACCATATCAAAGCACGGCTTGTTTTTACAATAATGTTTTTCCTTGAGAGGAATACGCACTCCAAACTGTACAAAATGTTTCAATTATAATTCTTAACGCGTGTACTGCTAATTTATTTCGCAAAGTGCCTACAGTGTTCAAACATTATTTTTGTTTATTGTACCGCTATTACGCTTTAAGGATCTGGAATTGTGCCCTGCTAGTCATTTTGCGTCTGGTTTTTCGCCATAAAAGTGTTATTGCGAATGTTGCTGCAACATTTTCAAGTGTGTTCATCTGTTCATTACTTCGATTTTATCCTTCCCACGAAAAATATAAAAATGTTTTATACTGTTGTCGAACATCACTGCAAAACCCTACTGTTGTGTTTCAAGTGGTTAGACCTGCATTCTGCCACCGTTATTGCGTTTTCTGAACATAGTCGTTTTTTAGTGCTTCAGTTAATTTAATACAAAATACAATTTGGTACGATCGTTTCACTATTTCCAAGTCGCCGAGCCATTACGCATTTATATGTTATCAACCTTTTATTTTATATATTATACATTTATAAATTGTAACTTCTGGTTTGTTTTGTTTTTTTGTTGGCAATTCAGTATTAAACCATGTGTGTGTATCAAGTGTTGTGTGTGTTGCGCTGTATAACCGCATTAAACCGACTATGAAACAAATTATGTTGTACGGACACTAGGTGACGCTAGAACGCTATTTGTGTGGGTTGAGATTTGGCAAAACGCCCAATTCAGTTCCGCCATTTTGATTGGCTGCTTTGTACATCAGCTTTGTGGCTTCAACGCTATAGTGCTAAGTGCGTAAAATTATTTGCGGTTTCACAGAAAATTGTATTTGAGTGAATTGGATCAAATGGTCGAAAGGAAAGATTTAGCTCATTTTTAGAGCGGGGATAATTTAAACTGCGATGTATTTTTAAGGTTGTTGGTTTAAATCCAACTCGGGCTGCAGGAAAGNCTTTGTCGTATTTGAGATTTAGGGATTGGAGCTGATAAACGAACTGGAACAGTGTTTCCCAAAACGTTTTTGTGCATCCCCCCGTTGCTTATTACGAAACGCTTACACAAGAAGTAGTATAAAATAAAATTAAAGAAACCACTGGTCAAAACTATTCAACAACAATAGGGTCCAAAACTCAACTGAGCTCGGCCAAGCAGCACCTAAAGTGAATACTTCACTTATCATAAATAACTTTTTATAAAGTGGAAATCCTCCTTTTTGACTTATAAATTAAATGTTTAGTCTGGCGTCAGTTTCTTATTTATCCGACATTCAAAACTCCGGGAACTTTTACGTAGCCACCCTGCGGCACAAAACACACGAGATACCTTTCAATGTTGTAGAAGCGAAGTCAGTTTTGCCCTCTACCAATAAAAACGCAATCTTCCTCCGCTGAATGTTGTTTAACCTGCTGCAGTAAAAATTGCTAAAAAAACGGATGATTAATTAATCACGTGCCTTTGACGTAGACATACGTAATGGGAAAAAAACATTTGTAAAGTTTATGACCTTCGACTAAAAAATGTGTTGTTCGTTGAGTGCTTGCCCCTTGTTCAAACAGATGTATAAAGTTTCTAGTGTGAATCTGTTTCATGTTAAACCTCCGCATCANACACCGGGAACTTTTACGTAGCCACCCTGCGGCACAAAACCCACGAGATACCTTTTATAATTGTAGAAGCGAAGTCAGTTTTGCACTCTACCAATAAAAACGCAATCTTCCTCCGCTGAATGTTGTTTGTCCTGCTGCAGTAAAAATTGCTAAAAAAACGGATGATTAATTAATCACGTGCCTTTGACGTAGACATACGTAATGGAAAAAAAACATTTGTAAAGTTTATGACCTTCGACTAAAAAATGTGTTGTTCGTTGAATGCTTGCCCCTCGTTCAAACAGATGTATAAAGTTTCTAGTCTGAATCTGTTTCATGTTAAACCTCCGCATCAACAGTCGAGACAAGGTGACCTTGGTGGCCACAGAGTTGACTCTTCTTCAAGTGTGCGAGACAGACCAACTTCCGGAAAGTTTTGAAAACATGATTCAAGTTTACAGTCGCATGCATTTTCGCGCCCCCGCATGTCAAAGTACTATTGTCGTCTTGAAGGTTGTCTTAAATATCCCGTCACCAGCTGCATTTAATACCTTCGACGGGTTTATTTTACATGTCAACGAATAAAGTCTGGTGCCCAGATAAAACCCAGACCCTTATTTGTCAAGAGTCTGATTAGCTTTTTCCAGGTGTTTTTTTTTTCATTGCAATTCGCGTGTGATTCACCAACTGTGATTTGTAAACGCTATGTGGGGGAGTTACCACACGAGAAACTTTTCACACCATTTTTGTAGTTGCCGCTTTGGATCGCCTGCTTTATGGCGTCAAACTAATCAAGCAGTAAAGTGCTCGCGTGTTACAACGAAAAAAAACGTGGGAATTTGGTTCGGAGGTGGACTTTGATTCAGGCGGGGAATTCGAGTTTCTAGTGCAACGTTTAATAATTAAGTGGCGCCTGAATGCGTTTCGTTTTGCGAGTGTTACGTTATTGTTACGTTGTTAGATATCCCAACTATTTGTAAACTTCCGTAAATGTGTGAATAGAAAATGATTTTCGGATTATAATACCGCGTTTCGCTATTAACATGTTTCCAATTACGATCCAGGCCTTAGTTTTCAACCCATTCTTACCACATCGATACGCTTAAAACGATGCGCGTTGGTGCTTAAAAGCCACAAACAGCTTTGGAGGTTTTTGAAGCCCAAATTCCAGCATCTTCGGTTGTACGAGGATTTGGTTTAATCCATAAAACGGACTGACAGGCGCAACAGGTCCTTTACATCAAGTACCACCATGGTTTGGGACAGTTTATAAATTGCAACCGTGGTTTTACAAGGGGCCCAAAACACGAATTTTTTGCACAGCATGGTTTTCGCAAAGGTCTACTAGGTATTGGATGTCTGGCATTTATTCAAACAAGTTGCGGTGATCAAAAAACGTTATCGCTGTTGTAATCATCATTTTGCATTACAATGCCTTAACCACATACAAGCTCTCTGCTGGTAGTTATTTATGTTTTTCTTCTGTTTTGGAATTTCGAAAACGTTCATGGCTTCGAAAGTAGGCCCTTAGCTTTAGTTAGTGGCGGCCAAAACTCTTAGCGTGTTGTCTGTAGTTTTGGAAAGTAAATCAAACGGCGACACGAGATACGAAACATTCGGTAACCAAACTCACCCCCGCACCCCCTGAAACTAAATTTAAACACTGGGTAACCCCCAGCTGACTCCCTAATTTGGGGTCACAGTCTTGTTTTGAAGGTCACGAATAAATCAAGAGTTTATGACGTTTCCTGATTTGTCATTTGCTCACAAATTAAAAGAATATTTTTAGGTGGGTGCAAATGTTAACTTGTGGGTGCAAAGCCTGTGGTGTCTGCAATTGTGGATGATTTCATTTCTCAAGTTATTGGCAGCCAGATTACCTGGTGTGTTGTTGCAAAATTGCAAAAGTCAGACAACCAACAGCCATAACACATAGTAAAACGCGACACAAAAAACACACAAATTCATGAACCCCCTTATTTTTTTTAAGGTCAAGAATAAACCACTCGGCTGTCGCTTAGTTATCATATCTTTTCATACTAAGTGATGGATGCGAGCCGAGTGACGTCATTTTCACGGTGCTTGCACCCAAAGTGTAATCACCCACGCTGTGGGTGATTTACGTGTGCCCTGACGAAGAGAGTCTGCGTTTTAAGAGATGGCGATGGAATTTTAAATTCATGTATGCTGGATAAACAATATATTGTCATAAATTATCTTTCTGCGTGTTAAAGCATACAATATACTGCCGTATTCTCCTAGGTAGAGTGAGAGTTAACTCATTCGTTGAACATTAAGTCCTCAGAGGGGTCGCAACACGTTTTTTCAAAGTACACACACATATTTAACTTAACATCCATATAAGTTGTACTTTTTGACTTTCCACACGGAGTGTCAAAAACCAACAGATGAATCTTGTATCAACAGAATGCGAGTAGAGGCAGACGGCGAGAAATGCACGCGTCATCTTTTCGTTTGTTGCGTCACTTTATCAATTTTAGTGTGCCAAGATTATAGTCATTCAATTGCTGGAAGTGCAGTTGAGCGGATTGTGGGCTACATGATTAACATCAAAAGAGTTTACATTGACAACACGAAACAGCATGTATATAGTGTGTAATGGTCGCCCAAAAGTGAATGGATTAGAAGGGAACGCAGATCAAAGTTAGGGAGGTCCCATCGTAGACAACACACACAACAAAACAGCCAATTTAAAATCAAAACTGTTAAGGACCTCCCGTTAATTTAGACATTGTGTTTCAATCAAGCAGCAGATTTTGTGAATCACAATTACGTATATAGGAAGTTGGAGCTTTCAACTTTAACCCAGTTTCGCATGTTTCTTATTTAAGGAGTTTCCACTGTTTTCCTTTCCGTTAAAGGTGTGAATCATTTCCTGGAAATCAACATTGGTTTTCCACCAATATTTGCGCAGATCAAGTCCCAGTGTTTCGGCACGGTTAGGCAGAAACACTTTATTTTGAGAGAATATTGAGGAACTTTCACCTTTGATAATCATGCTCTATATAGAAGCCTCAGTAAAGTTAATTGAAAAAATTCCATTCGATTAAATCTATTTCTTACTATTGTCAACCCATTGGGCACGCACTACACCATAAATACTTTCTAACATCCCTCCGTACTGCGTAAAACACATTTTTCCTGGGCCACAGTTCATTTTTATTCGACTTGTTACAACAGAATGAACAGAGTACATAAACAGAATAAAACAAAGTCAATTACCCTTACAACTCAGGGCTGTCACAAGTTAAGATTTTCAGTAAAAGTTTTACCACACAAGAAACACCTTTCCGGTTAGGGTGAGGTTTCTTCGAAAGTATATTACCCAATTCTGTAAGCCCCCTATTAATACACCGTCAGGAACCCCAGATGAGCCGAGTAACCTTGCAATGAGGCATGACAAGATCACCTATGCGGACGCACGTTTTGGGGGTAGGATTTTGGATGACACATCTTATTAATTTGTCCAATTTTCCATGATTAACTGTTGCTATTTTCGATTATTCTCTGCCACAAATATCTTCTTTACCTGAAACACCCTTGTATTGATTGGCCCTAATTGATTTTTTCACGTTGCCTCAACGGGAAACAATAAAATTGTAAAGGGCTCGCCCAAATCGTAATTTTACATGATAAATTTCTCAAAACTGCAACGTTTTCACAAGCTGGTAAGATAATATGTTAAGGATAGGCAATGAAAAGGGAGGTTGTCTTACAAAAATGTTATTTATTCAAACAAACATGTTTACTTTGTTACAAATTAGTTAGACAAAAATATTACCAACAAAGATGCAACTAAAGTACGCTACATTACAATGCCTTTTTGTCGTTTTTGATGAAATGTTAATGGAACTTTTTGAGAGGGTGACCAAAAAATACCCGCTAATGTTTGAAAGTTGTTTTTATATCCGGTTAACACACAGGTCTATGTCTGTAATGAGCTGTGGCGCAGAGTGGAAAAATATTATTGTTTGTTGCTACGGGCATGCCTTCGCAAAGTCAGCACAACGCTTACGATTTGTCTGGGTAAACTTTTACTTAGAAGGAATTCTATCTAGCACAATGTAACGTCTGTCGGTTACTTCGAACACACAATTGAAGGAAAACACGTGATTTAGTAGTGGAAAGTCTCCATTTAACAGCAAATGACTTCATCTTTTGTAAATATTTTGTTACCCTTTGGGGTTTAAGTGTTGTTTCCAAAAGTCGTCACCTGATCAAAGTCAAAGTTGTTTTGACTGCAAATATTCTGTGAGGTGATGTTTTAAGACGCATTACTTTTAAGACGGGTTTTAAGACGCATTACTATCACTTCAACCAAACAACAACGACAGTGTCTGGGTAAATGCTAAATTCTATCTCTGCAAACAACACAAGGGTGGTCCTAAAGTACAAATGACTAAATCCAAATGCTTGCCTACAAGTCGTATGGAGTTTACAACAGCATTTTTTAACTTTTTTGTACCACGACCAATATAGGAAATCTGATTTGTTCAACGGCACCCGTTTTTAAAGCGCAACGGCATTTCCGATCTTCGCAAATTGGCTTTAAACCAATTTTATATATCCCTCAAAACGATTGAAAAATGCGACCGTCATACTTGAAGAGCTATGCTAAAAAAATGAGCCAGCGTCCCTTTATGTCAGTGTTTCCGAACCGGAATGCGGTTTACAAGCCTTAGGGGTGATCTATTCATAAAATTGTTTTTTTTCATTAGGTGAAGTACAACCGGGCATGACGGCGAAGAAAGCTTGCAAAATAGACTGACATATACCTCATGATAAAGCAAAATGACAATGTACCTAGTGTTCTTTTTGTAATTCCCATGTATGGGTGGAACCATTCATATATCTCAGCTATAAGGTGCCGCAAAAGTTTGGAAACCATTGCTCTATGGGGTTTCAAGCCCTCAAGTTGAAAACAACTGGCGTGAGACGTTTTAAAACCGCTAAGTAGCAGAAAGAAAACCCGCAAAATCAATTGTGGTTGTTGGAATGTATCACAACAACACAAACGTTGCAATTACACATTCGTACAAGTTATACGAGAACAAAATAAAACCGTTTTTACTGATAAGTCTCAGTGTTTCTCTGAACAAGAGATTTACCAAACGTTACATTGATCGAATATTGCCTAATTGGTTGAACCAAACTCACAAGTTCAGGTAAATCGTGAAGAAAATAAGAAAAACTATTTATTAGGAACTTCAGTTAGAAAGTCAGTTCAACAGCGGGCGTTGTTATACTCACCCATGACCAAAAAACACAAACCGCGAAACAAAAGTCGTTTGGCTTTGACCCCTCGGCGCAAGTTCTGTGTTCGGAGTGGGAATTGAACGTAAGCGAGTTCACAACGTAGGAAGCAAAAGAAAAAGGGATATACGTTGAGTCAAATCACGCGCAGCGCGCGGCGTAGCAGAATTCGCGGCTGTGCGTGCCTTGTTGCGTCACAAACTGACTGTTACGTCACAACCTCAAGGGAATTTCCCGCCTCGTAACACGAACAGTGTGTCAGATTTTCATCGGAAAATGCAAAGAAAAAAGAATTTGCCGAGGTGGGGAGTCCCAGGGTGTTTCGTCGGAGGGGTGGAGGAATTGTTTTTGAAGCAAAAAGTTGGAATGGACCGGAGGGATTGTTTTTGGGAAAATGTGTGTGGGGGGTGGGGGGGGGTGGCAAATGCGTTGGGAAATATACTTTTTTCATAATGAATCATCAGCGACGAAGGATGGGGCGCAAACGGAAAGAAAAAATTAGTTAGGGTATAAATGGACATTGCAGTTTCGTCAAGCAGCACTCAGAGTTGAAATCAAGCAAGAAAAATCAGAAATTTATTGCAACTGTGAAAGATACCGGCTGGAGGTTGAAAATGTCGAAAATATTTGTGATTGTTGCTTTGCTTCTCAGTGCAAGTTTGCTCACCAATGCACGTCGCTGTGCTTGTGGTAAGTGAATTACAAGCTAGTGTAGAAGTTAACCGACACATCGTCAACCGCGAGGCGTATTTGCAATATTTCGTTGCTGTTCCAACAAAAATCGCAGGGGTTTATTAAATAGATGTAACTACACAAGCGATACAGGCCTCGAAAATGACGTTATCGGATGTAGAAATACAAATAAAAGCAATAGAATCTAACCAATGCCCCTTCTGAGCAACGGCTTTTGGTAGACTGCAACGTGCCACGAGCGTTTTTTCAAACTTTAGATTTTCCAGCTTACAACAAAACATTACAGAGTGACACCCAGACCTTAGTTTTTCTTTTGTGTTTTAGGAATTAAAGGAAGAATCGCAAATGCGGTGAGTTCACAATTTGTGTTTTTGTTGGCTGATAATTATCTTATGTGACCAGCAGTTTGCACAAAATAGAATTAATATTACGGCCTGTTTCTAATCAATACTTTGCACGTAACGCAACGTACACAATTTGCCTTGAAGCAGATTTTAAACGAACCTGCCTTAAATTTGTATCTTTATCGCAAACCAAACCCATTGGAAGGCTTTTGAAACCAAGATTCAATGAATGAGATCTTTAGCGGAATTAAATTTGTATTTAATATCGTTANGAATGAGATCTTCAGCGGAATTAAATTTGTATTTAATATCGTTAGCCCCAATGGGTGGTACAGTTTTGGGCCTCCGTTAAAGTCTAAGCGTATTTAACGTATATAATAAAAATGTTGCAATGTTAAGTGTTTGGTAAAAGGGTGATAGCTTCTTACGAAAGTTGAAAAGAACCTTAGTAAAAAATGTATTTACGAATTTTAGGGCAAAGTGTTTCACGTGGGCCAAAACCATTATGTTACCGACCGTCGCCTGACAAAGTACATTTTGGTTTTCCAAAAATAGTTATTTCGTTGTTTTAATCACAGCAGGCGTGACTTGCAATCTTGAGTCAATAGCCCTGTATTTACAAATAACTACACAGCCTCAACTTGTTGGTAGCTCACTAAAATTATTGACTTAAATTACATTCCAACTATTTTGCAATTCTGAATGTGCAAGCCTAAGAATACAAAGTAAAGACAATTTTGTTCGCAGCGCCCAAGTGGTGAAATTAAGATTGAGATCACAGGGGGAGTTGGAGTTTTGGGAACTTCAGGGGGGGAAAGAGTGCCGTAAGTTGACTTTTCTTAAATTTTAATGAACAGATCTGTAGCTAAGGGCCACTGTGTGATTTCATCCATAATGTGAAAGTTTGTGAGCATCTGGGGTCGCAATAGCGTTTTAGCGCAAGGTCGCAGCACCTCACACATAAGTCGGTAACCCCTGCTACGCGAGGTGATAATTTCGGGCACACAAAGTGAATTACTAGTTAATATTCTAATACATTTTTTACATCAAGCGACGTCTTTCTTTTTTTCATATTTAAGTGTTTTTTTCATCGCAATGCAACTGCAGCAATGAGAAACAGAGTGCGCATGAAAACCAGTCTTTCACAGTATAATTCCTTTTGGTTATGCTTTGCCTCTGTAATTAACATAATCGTATGGTAAAACTCAAACAGGTACCGATGCTACTTTGATCAACACTTTTTATGTTCTTGAAAGTATTTTGGGGGGAGCAAAACTGCAACTAACACATTGTTTTTTTATGTGTTTTAGATACAGCTGCGGTTGGAATAGCAAAGCAAAAGCGCTATTTTGCGTGCTCGCGCGCTAAGTTGAACACCACCAAACGACATCCCACACCACAACATTGCCCACCGACACTGTTCCGTTTACTTCTTTATTTATTTCGGACGATTGTTGTTCATTATTTCGAGGTTATGTCGCCGATTCCTGGTGTAACATTGTATATTTCAATCCATAAGAAAAATGACGGTTGCCGAAAGAATGTTTCGTTTTTTTGTTATGAATGACAAGCAAATGTTTCAAAACCCTACAACTTATCATTTAATCTCCGCGACATTAAATACTAAAATAGTAAGTTTCCAATATTGGCGGCTGTATTGCTTGTAATGTTTGTCTTTATTGCAATAAACTAGACATTGTAACCATAATGAAATTTGTGCTTCTCTCTGTTCTTGCTACAAAAGTTCTGAACGGACTTGCAGGTCACTAAGATCCCATAGATACAAACGAGTACTGATAGAATCAAACCAAGAGAGTCACTTGTTACTTTTTTAAACAGCATCTTTTGTATCCACAACTTGTGTGTCAGGAAAGGTCATAGAACCAAAGTCTAAAGCGAATAATGCGAATGCCGATGAGGGGCTTAGTCACATTTCGTTGATGTTATCGGGGCAACATAAAAATACAGAAAGGATATGTTTGTGACCTTGCAAATGATATCGTGTTATAAACATCGACGTATTGAAGGCAGGGCCAGTGAGGGGGGTCCAGCAGGTACTTTGTCTGCGCCCCAGAGCTACAGAATTAAACTGGCATTGGTTAAAGTTTAATCCACAACACATTATTAATTAGCCACAAATTTAGTTTCCAACGAGTATTTGGGTCACGTATGCGCTGGTACCGCCATGAAAGATATTTTTGAAAGCTTTGATTCACCGGTTTGCCACCGTGCCTTTGGTGTCCAATTCGTTTTTCGGGAAACCGGGTATGAATTTTAAGTGTTTAGGAAATGCACGACCAAATTTTGCCACCGTTGTTGGATGAGATCATTTTTACAGTGTGTTGTACATCAAGTCATTGCCCCCAAAACGTCATAAAATGAATATAGAAACGGTTACATCACATAAAAATTCAAATACTACCTGTATTACCGGTTACAACGTGTTTTAGAGGAATGGGTATTGGGATGGGGAGCCCCAAGGGAAACCACCGCCGCTTAAACCCCTACTTAAGGGTGAAGCAAAAATATGTTAGACCCACTTTGATCGTTGTTTAAAAAAAAAAAAACTGTTCGGGGGTTCTATGCTAAACCAGTGTTTTACGAGACGAAGGATTGCACATTTTAAAAAAAAAATAGTCACGTTTGCCCTCCAGAAAATGCGGGGGCCCTCTTCAAAGGCTTGTAAGGTTGTAAAAATTGTGTCTGGTTATACGACATGGTAAAAACGTACATCATAAAGATTGTGGAACAGCGTCATAATATTCGTATGAGCTTAGACTACTAACAGGTTCTAAATCCAACTTTAGCGCCCTTCAAATATTGAAGTCGCCAACTTTAAAAAAGTCGAAAAAATCAAACAAAAAATGATCCAACGGAACTGCAATGGGGCAGGTAGCTCGACGGTGGACTCATTGTGAGGATAAAGAATTCAGGCGTTGTTCCACGGTACAGGGATAAAAAAACAAACAGACAAGAGTTTTAAAATATTGGGATTGCATTTTTTAAATCACCAGCTTTGCGGTTTCCTTCCAAAACATACGGTTCATGCATTATCAGTCGACGATATGTGCAACATCGCTGAAAAATTTACATCAAACTAATGGGGTTTTAATGACGCACAGAAAGCCATTATCGCAAACCACTCCCTAATATCGACAAATGTTCAAATAAAAGTTTTTATGCAGACACCAAAGCAAAAACTTTCAAAAACTTCTTTCAATCACCTAACGTGGCAGCATACTGAAATACGCGGTGCGTTCAATAAGTTGTTCCATCGGTAAAGGTCGTTTCAAGGTCACGAAAGGACGTGTCAACATTTCAATTCTTCTGCGAGGGGAAATTTGTGAAACAAGGCAGGTGTTCGATAAATAATGAATTGTTGAAAAGTCAGCTGGACAAAGATATGTTGTAACCTTCAGTTGGTTCGTCACAATCAATACCTTATCGCGTAATAATGCTTTGCTGTGACAGTTGATATTTGGATTAGACATGATGTGAGGGGATAAGAGGTGGTTGTATTTTGAGAAGGTTCCATTTTTGTCAAAAGTCCCCCTTTTGTCCTTTGGACGAGGGACCATTTGGTCGTTAAATGCTCAAGTTTCACTTTGTTACTTTTAGTTTTGCCGTGCAGCAAGGAAATGCGTTTTTTATTCCACTATGGGAGTGCCCAGAATGTGCGCTGTCTGGTGACTTCCCTCCAAGCCCGTGTAACACCTAAACCGTTGGAACGCACATGCAATGATTTATATTCTTACGCTATACAACAGAGGTGGCCAACTTGTCAAGACACTGGATCGACACGAATTTTGTTTATTGAGGCCCAACAAGAAATCAGGGACCCGCAAAAATAGTTTTACTATTGTGACTTTTGTTTTCAGTCGCCATTGTTATGAATCTTGTGAAGACTGAGCGATCGACCGGTCGAATGTGACTGACGTGTTTTCCACACCCACTATACAAGACGGACGCAAATTCTGTGATATCCGATCCGATTGTCTCAGTGTAAATACGTCACAAACACGAACCACTATTCACGTCATCAACGGTTGTCATAGTGTGAAAACGTCACAAATTCGAACCACTTATGACCTTATAAATGGTTGTCTCACTTTGAATACGTCACAAACACGAAGCACAAAGGACGTCATACCAGACTGTGTTGGTTCGACTATATCACAGTTTGAAGATATTCAGTGTTTACAAACTGGTAACGCTTTAGTGTACTAAACATTTTGTGGCGAAACAGAAGTTGTTTCGTCAGCTGCAGATAGAAAAATCCGCAAATATTTTTCGAGTCAATCAGAATACAAGTTTCCTTTTCTCAGTTGAATTGTCTATTTTTACAAACCTCAAGAGTCAATCGCCAATTGAAGCTTTTCTATTTTTATTATCCCCTAGAGTTCGCGGTCAACTGCAAACTTTTCTTTTCTCAATGGAGTTTGTGGGTGGCGTGGCGTGGCAAACATGTAGTCGAGTTTTTATATTTGTTCTTCACAAACACAATTGTTTTCATCGGGTGTGGCTGCATAGTTAAAACGATATTTCGTCATCGACCTTTGTTACATACCCCGACACCCCCGACACCAAGCAAACTCAGCATTTCTTGAACGGGGCGTTTTGTGTGCGAAAATGTGAAAAGTAAAGTTTTGTGGTGAAAATAATAAATCGATTAACGAGGTTCTATTTAAAAAAAAGTTAGGAGAATTGCCACGACAATTTTAGGGTGTCTAAAAATAAACCACGTCGGTTTATGCGCGTGGCTTGGTGATTGACCGCGTCGGTTTATTTTTGCTTTCATTGTCACGGAAGCCGAGCTGGTGGCACGGCATATTTGGCATTTTTTTGGACGTAAAGTTAGATCTTTTTAAACCAGACAGGGTTGTGTTAACTATTGAACTGCGAGCGAATTCATGCCATTTTAACGGGGTTGCTCACAATCCAATGCTTTGTTGACCACAAAAAGATTTTTTTGAAGGTGGTCGTTTCCTGTCTGACCCACACAGTAAGGAGGCCTCGTAGATTGCATTCCGGTGGGGTTAACTTTGTTTGTATAATCTTGTAAACTTCGACACTTTTGGAACAGTTTTGAGGGGGTGGGGGCGGGGGCTGTTATTCAGTATTGCCCCACCTACCGATGACTAAGTCCCCCAAGGTTACGGAGATTTCTGTGCAAAGGTTACGTGATATCGGCTAAATGAAGTAGATCGATAGTGACCATAGTAAAGCACGGTAACGCCGAAACGACACGATCAATCAGAGTACATGATGTGATGTGGATCATAGGGTGACCTAATGCTTGTGAAAAGGATACCTTTACCTTAATAGGAATTGTCGACACTACTCTAAATCGAGAACATAACGCGGTTTCTATTTTAAGGTCGCAATATTACAACATTACCAATAAACCGAACGGGTAATGCCTATGTTAGCAGAAATGCAACCTAGTCAGTATTTTTCCAATCAGACGAGTGTTCCTATGTGGAGAATAATTTGTCGCGCAAAATTTTCCTGTTAAACAAAATTCCCGGGTTAAACCAGAGGAAACATCATTGTTGCGCAGGCAGGTGCTTTCACTCTGCGCATATTTTACGAAGAAGTCACTGCTGCAAAAAACACCGTGCTTTTTTATGGCTTAGTGTTGTGCAACGCACAAAGATATTTGTCCTCTTTGTATGCATCATCTGCTCAGCTAAACGTTATTGAAACTTTTAATTCGTGGCGTAATTCGTGCAATCGCATTACCTAGCCATCGCTTACACCAGAGGTATAAGTATTTCCTTGAGACGATTTTACCATTCTTGGCGATTTTTTTCAACGTTTAACTGTTTTATGAGGTCAAACTTTCCTAAAAATTGCCACACATTCAAGCTATGTTTGTGATGTAACAGTCGTTTTTTAGGTCTGTCAGTAATATTGTGCAATCCATGCAGCGGCATTATTAATAGGTTCCCCACCCCTGGTTATAACATCGGGCTTTGTCAAACTAAATTCCAAGCGATTTTAATTACTCTACACGTCATCAGCATAAGTGACGCAAAAGCTGGCCATAAAAATCACACAACCCTCGATAAATATTTCTCAGCTTTTTTAAGCTTGCGGCACACTAACAAACTATTTTTATCTAGCGGAACAATTTGCAGGGTAAAGAAACAAAAAAGTTGGAAATTTGTCTTGCCACTTCAATGTGATGAGTGAGGCTGCTTTTGGGAACAAATAAAATCAAAACGGGGTTCTAGCGTTGTCATGCACACCCGTATTTCGCCAATAGTCCACCTGTTGTTTAATTTTGAGTTGCACTTTGCAAAATTAAATTTTTCGCGGCACAAGTTGAAATCTCTGCCCTAGATAAATTTTTGTTGTATTTTTATCTTCAGTAACGAAGGGTGTGTTCGGGGTGTAGTACTGTTACTGGAAAGCAAAGGAGAAACGTGAAATTTGCCGAAATCGAACGAAACAGCAAATTTTGCAGTATAGCACGGTCGGGACCAAACTTAGTTCATACCGGATATTTTTTACGCAAATCCAACGTGGTTTTGCACATCGCGTTCAGGACAGGTGAGATTTTGGAACATAAAACGAGTTATTTAAACTTTCGATTTTAGCCGCGTGTTGACACGAAATTGCAATTGCGTGACGACAAAGGACACCGACGTGTGAGTCATACGCGGTCGGTTTACGAGTTGACGTTTGTAGGTGAGTGCGTTGCTTGCCGGTTGACCTGAGCGTCAAGAGGTCACGCTACTGTTTTCATTAGCGCGACCTTCGACATTTGGAGGACAAAACCCAGCAGGGTGTGGCCTTCAAATGTAAGAGTTTGGTTGCATGGTTAAGGAATGCCCTTTCGTGCAAGAGAGCTCTGATTATAAACGCATGTTCGCATGACTGTGAACTGACCTCTAAACACCACATGCGCTTGGCGCTTGTGTTGTTTTTGCAAAGCTCGCATTCGATTTTGATTAAGGGTTAAACTGCCAGGCATTTCCGTAATTACAATCTTGTGCCTCACTGCAATATGTTTTTAAATAGTCACTGAATTCTGAACCAAAGTTGTGATTAGGGATACACCTTTTTGAGCAATGAAGCACTCAAGAAAAGCATACAACATCTTTTTACTGGTCCAGAACTTAAAATTTTATTTGTCGTTACAGTATTTAAGGGAAATCAGTTTATGGGTTTCCTCTAACATTTGTTTTTAACGATTTACCATATTAAAGCAAAGAGACAAAATATTGTAACCTTTCGTTGACACAATTCTTGAGTACGTAGTAAATCGACTTGTTGAAACTGTCTCAAGTTAGGATTTGTTTTTAGGGATTGAAAACACGGTTGTAGGACAAACAAACAAGTTTGAATTTGTTTCAACTAGACTTCATTTAAACTCACACAAATTACAGACAAGAAGTTAAATTTGATCATGTACGTAATGTAAGAACACATCGTCAGACTTCCATCTAACTGTGCCGCCAAAATCCGCTATGCGCAATCTTTTTCTGTTCACAAGGCTTTTGTTTCAAACCCTGCCTGAACCTGTTTTCCACACCCCGAACCTCTTGGAATAAAATCGCAATCACCAAGTCTTAAAATTGGGTCACTACCGCCCTCTAGCGACACGCAAATTCGAATCACATTCACGACAAATCAACGCGCGATTTCGACAGGGCGTTTTGGTGTATTGTGTTTACATCGTGCAACAGAATAAGAAAAGTTTGACTTGCCGTGGTGTTATAATAGAAAGTTAGATTGCATCAACTCCACCAAAAATTGCGTTTTGTAAATGAGACTTAAATTATAAACACAGTCGCCACAATTCTTCCTGATTACAACCAATCAAAACAGCTGTCACGAATCGTTTCTCCCCCCCCCCCATTATTTTTGTTTCGATTATTTTTAAAAAATGTTACGGATTTATTAAGGACGAAACCCAAAATTTTGTTAACCGATTTAAAGCGGGTTCAAAGCTGATTTACTGTTGCATTAAAACAACTTCTAAATACTTTTACAACAGTTAGGCGATCGCAAACAGTTTTAACGGGCTTTTAAGGCCGTCTTAGCTCAATGTAACCCATTTTTGCGACAAAATATCTGTATTCTAACGTCATAACTTTCAATATGACGTCATCTGCACAAAAATACTCACAAGAACAACGCCCCCCAATATTTTCAATAGAGTGGCGCCACTGCCTGTCTTTTATTTAACTTACTTTGCAAGTGGAGATGTAGTTTGGTGGGCAGTAAATTTTGATGAATAGCAGTACAGGAGGTTTGACAGCAACACTCCTGACGCTGCGGTGTTAGAAGTAGACGGTATCTGCAACATCACATATGGTAGTTCGTGCCATTACTACAGCGGTGCTTACAAAACGAAAACATAGAACAATAATAAGATTTTTTAAAAATAATTAGGATTTAGGGTTAAAAATGCGCTGCAGCCCGCGGGCAAGCATTGCATCAGGCCGCTCGTCGACGGGTTAGTTTGTGGAACTCGCTTATGGACGGCATAGTTTGTGAAAAAAAAGCTACACTTAGGGTAGGTAGTGTATGAATCTGGGATCATAATTGTAAAAACTAGTGGTTATTACTGCACCTTATCTATTTGTCAGGTCCAGGCTCCGAAAATACTGCAAATAACGGGCGATCAACAAGCACGCTTGTAGCATGTAAGCAGTAGTATTCGAAGGGAATCGGTGATGGGCCTTTATGTAAACTGTAAAAGTTTTGACATTTTACAACAAGCGAAAGGCAACCTAAACTTTCATTCAAGTTTTACCATAACACAACGGCACAACGTGCACTAAATCTAAATATGTACTAAATCTACTTGTAAACATGTTTAATAAAACTCCACAAGCGGTTAGGAGTGTAAACAGAATGCAAACTATCATAAAAAGCGGTTCTTTTATTAATTTTAAATTTTTTGCACAACCCCTTGCAACTGTATAAACGTTTCGCGGTCTAGGTCAGTTTCATTATCCCGCAAAACAATGAACATTATTAAGTAACACAACCTATTAATAGACCGCGAATAGATGTTTGTTGTAGACACAATTTGATACAAAGCTATTTGTATGTAACTTTAAATCACAATTATATGAAATAACATTCTATGTTTGCAGTTAACCCGGTTAACGTTTGGGCATCCATCACGATAAAAAAATGTTTAATTGCACAAATGCTTTTGAGGCACCTCAAAAGTCTGACACGCAGCCTGGAAAAAAAGCGCCTGATTGTTACGTCACAAGCGCCGCACGCGTGTTTTTTTAAAAACGCTTTTTGGGCATGTAAGTTAGGAACTACCTTTACACTAAACGGTAGAGTTTCGTTTGAAAGCAAAAAGTACATTTGCACGCAATTGAAAGGTGGTAAAAAGGAAAATATGCTTACTGGGATAAAAACAAATCTTTATTGGTGCCTTGATTGCAAATCCTGTTGGATATGTCCACATGTTCCAAGATTGTTGTTTACAACTGCATTTAATGTAACTACACCAATTTGTAGACTGTATGCAACAATACAATTACTAAATAACTTTATTTATTACCAAAGTAGTATTTAGCACCACAAACAAAAGATTTGTCACAAAATCTCGTCTACCTATTACAACTTACTTTTTTTGCTAACTTTTCTTATTAACTGCTGCAATAACTGTACTTTATCCATAAACTACAACCATCTTACTGTAACCAAAAGTCATACGCAGTAACTTATTTTAAATGTATGCTGTTGAACGTGCAACAAACGGACATAATTCCCATTGTTACTCATCAAATCTTGTAAAGAAGAAAACTTTGCTTCTTAGACAAACCGATTGGAACTTATTCATGCGTGTCGAAAAAATTATGACGAACTTTTTATTTCAGCGAACAGTTGGGGTAATAATATTTTTATTTAGTAAACTCCACTTTTGCTTGTAGCTGTTTTCTAAGGATAAATAAACCGCTGGAGAATTATTATTTATTTGAAACCATTAGAAAAACACTGCAACACTGTTATGCAAAAGCGAGCTGTACAAAAACAAAACAAAAGCTACTAAGATTTCTAACAGCCTTGCAGGCCTAAATTATTATCTCGGTAGTAAATGGAATGGGCAAACTTTGAAACATATTTCGGCAAGATTGGCAGAGTTAATGCTATCTTAAAAGAAACATTAAAAATGTGCTTTAAATCAATATTTCGTCTGCTTCAGTTGGTAGAAAATAGAGTGTTATTTTGTGTAGTCAAATGTTTTAGAGTTAAAAAAGATCTAAAACCGGTCAAAGACCGTCGGAATCGGATTTAGGTAAAAAACATTGGGATTTTCTAGAACAGAATTAGTTGGCTGCAAACGCTTCCTGAAAAAAACTTTGAGACAGAAAAATCAACAGAACTGAATATCTTGCTGTACGTTCCTCTCCCATCGACTATTTACAACTTCCAGTCGATAGGTGGCGCAATGATGCTGAGTGGGGCAAAACAGGATTGCAAAGTTCAAAAATGGAATTACTTGGAACATAACCCCATAGTCAACACATAACCCCCACAAAAATTAAAATAAACAAAGTAGAAATGAAAAAACGTAGCAAAAAAATGACACACCCTGGGAGAGAGCAAAATATCAAATTCACAAAATTCAATTCCATTTTGATTTCCTTTATGATATCACAGGAGATGACGTAATCGCATGATTCGACAACCCGTTTGTTTTGCCCCAAACGTGGATGGTTTGCTTCTTCTCGTGGTTTTCCATCTCCTGGAGGAAGAGCCTCCTCTCCTCCTGGGACTCTTTCGTCCATGCAAGAGGGAGATGCTTACTGACGACTTGACGATCTGCAAAAAAAGTCATTGCTGGTTGTAATAAAATAAACTGTTTCTAAGAGTATTTACGTAAAAAAAATATATTTGTAGCCTAATAAAAACATAACTGCCAGAGAACTTGTACATAGTGAATACATCCTCGTCATTATGCACTGATCATAACAACAGCGATNGGGATAAAAACAAATCTTTATTGGTGCCTTGATTGCAAATCCTGTTGGATATGTCCACATGTTCCAAGATTGTTGTTTACAACTGCATTTAATGTAACTACACCAATTTGTAGACTGTATGCAACAATACAATTACTAAATAACTTTATTTATTACCAAAGTAGTATTTAGCACCACAAACAAAAGATTTGTCACAAAATCTCGTCTACCTTTTACAACTTACTTTTTTGCTAACTTTTCTTATTAACTGCTGCAATAACTGTAATTTATCCATAAACTACAACTATTTTACTGTAACCAAAAGTCATACGCAGTAACTTATTTTAAATGTATGCTGTTGAACGTGCAACAAACGGACATAATTCCCATTGTTACTCATCAAATCTTGTAAAGAAGAAAACTTTGCTTCTTAGACAAACCGATTGGAACTTATTCATGCGTGTCGAAAAAATTATGACGAACTTTTTATTTCAGCGAACAGTTGGGGTAATAATATTTTTATTTAGTAAACTCCACTTTTGCTTGTAGCTGTTTTCTAAGGATAAATAAACCGCTGGAGAATTATTATTTATTTGAAACCATTAGAAAAACACTGCAACACTGTTATGCAAAAGCGAGCTGTACAAAAACAAAAGCTACAAAGATTTCTAAAAGCCTTGCAGGCCTACATTATTATCTCGGTAGTAAATGGAATGGGCAAACTTTGAAACATATTTCGGCAAGATTGGCAGAGTTAATGCTATCTTAAAAGAAACATTAAAAATGTGCTTTAAATCAATATTTCGTCTGCTTCAGTTGGTAGAAAATAGAGGGTTATTTTGTGTAGTCAAATGTTTTAGAGTTAAAAAAGATCTAAAACCGGTCAAAAGACCGTCGGAATCGGATTTAGGTAAAAAATATTGGGATTTTCTAGAAATATAATCAGTTGGCTGCAAAACGCTTCCTAAAAAAACTTTGAGACAGAAAAATCAACAGAACTGAATATCTTGCTGTACGTTCCTCTACCATCGACTATTTACAACTTCCAGTCGATAGGTGGCGCAATGATGCTGGGGGGGGGCAAAACTGGATTGCAAAGTTCAAAAATGAAATTATTTGGAACATAACCCCATAGTCAACACATAACCCCCCACAAAAATTAAAATAAACAAAGTAGAAATGAAAAAACGTAGCAAAAAAATGACACACCCTGGGAGAGAGCAAAATATCAAATTCACAAAATTCAATTCCATTTTGATTTCCTTTATGATATCACAGGAGTTGACGTAATCGCATGATTCGACAACCCGTTTGTTTTGCCCCAAACGTGGATGGTTTGCTTCTTCTCGTGGTTTTCCATCTCCTGGAGGAAGAGCCTCCTCTCCTCCTGGGACTCTTTCGTCCATGCAAGAGGGAGATGCTTACTGACGACTTGACGATCTGCAAAAAAAGTCATTGCTGGTTGTAATAAAATAAACTGTTTCTAAGAGTATTTACGTAAAAAAAAAATATTTGTAGCCTAATAAAAACATAACTGCCAGAGAACTTGTACATAGTGAATACATCCTCGTCATTATGCACTGATCATAACAACAGCGATAGTTAAAACGTTTTTATACGGTATATTTACTAAATACAAGTTCTCTGGCAGTTATGTTTATTAGGCTTCTCTTCATGTCCGTATCTTGTGTCCTGAAAAATATATATGGGGCCGCAACTACAAAACTCTAGGTAAGAAAGAGGTCCAAGGCAATGCAATGTAAATATAAAAACTGAAACGCATCGATACACCAGCCAAGTGAACTTATCTAAAATTAGTACGTTCCCTTCCAATACTATCTATGACGACATTGTTTTGGCACCTTCTTATCTTTACGATTCAGCACCAACGTGCAAAAGCTGCGTATCTGGTGCAAACGCTTGATGAATAAAGCATGTCGCTTTTCACAGCCGGTGGGCCAATATATTTTGATAGGAGTTATGAACAGATCCGTGTTTAAGGTTCAAATTGTAACCAAAGGTTTAACCAAGTAATAACGTCAAAGGACGAAAATGGTGTTTAGCAGATTCAGCAGTATACTTCCGGTATAGTGATAATGTTTGTTATATTATTGTAAAATTTATTGTTTTCTTTGTAATAAAATAAATTGCGCGTAGCAAGCGGTGAAAATGAACAGAAAGTGACGAGGATATCGGTGTGGAGAAAAATATTTGTGTTTGTCGCGAGGTGATCTCGAAAACCTTTCATGGACTTATTCGCCGACTCGGATTTAGGAATCAGTCTTTGATTAGTGTTTTGACCTTACCTTGAAAGTATTCGCCACTTTTGACCTTCAGTGCAGCGTGCGACAGACATAACCACACCACTGTGTCAGCACCCTCACTGGGGTTGCGGAATTTGGGCTTCATCCTCTCGTAAAACTCCCCCAAACCCCTCCTAGCGGCTGGGGTATCCACCCAGCCGGGGTGATTGCATGAGAAGTGGATCTGGGGGTACAAAGTTGCCCAGTGCTCTGTCAGAACGGTCTGCAAGAAAGAGGTTAGGTTTATAAATCATGTTTCTCGAACAAAGAAGACAGTTAGTGGCGAAAGGACACAATTTTCTTGCGCTTTCAGTGAAACTAACCCTTTTTCCGTACTCTTTCTACGATCGTAGCTATTGTCAGGTTCACAATTTAAGGTTTTAAATAGCCTCAGCAAAACGATACGCAAGTCAGCACTTGAGTGCAACGATCGATATGTTGTTTTGCATATAAACCTAACGACAATTGGTTTTATCACTCCGTTTTAATAGTTGTCGCGCNTCAGCAAAACGATACGCAAGTCAGCACTTGAGTGCAACGATCGATATGTTGTTTTGCATATAAACCTAACGACAATTGGTTTTATCACTCCGTTTTAATAGTTGTCGCGCACTTTTTACTTTCACCCAGACAAATAACTTCACGCTACTTTTTCGAGTTATTTATGATGATAAGAACAGCGTTTGTCGAAACTTAGAAATGTTTAAACGACATCTTTCTCCAATATTTACCGCAAAAAATACCCCGGATGTTTTTTCCCGGCTCCAAAGGCTTAACAGTCCCGGAGCCAAAAAAGTGACTTGTGAAATAGGTTATTCAGACGCAAAAATTTTGTGGTGCAAGGACCAGCAAGGTACCGCAGTATTACAAAGTGGGATATAGGCTGGCAAATAAACACATTCGTGCTTCAGATTTTATGTTTTACATTATTCACGAGTTTACTCACCACTTGTCTTTTACACTGCCCATACGCAGTCACCCCGTCATAATGTTCTGCTTGCAATTTATCGAAATATTTGTGATTCAATCGTTCGAGTAACATTCCCGCCGAAGTAACTGTGACCTGCATGAATATATTGAAGTTTAGAAACAACTTTGCTGGGTGTAAAAACTTTTTTTGTGTTGAACGTGTACTTTGATTAAAAACATAACTGCCAGAGAACTTGTATAAATCGTAATGCGAACCTTTAAACAATTCCTGTTCATCAGTGCATAATCAAGCCATACAAGGGCTTATTCCTAATACTCTAGCAATTTCTAATTCATATAAATGATACATTTTTTCCATTCAATAGTACTTCAATAGTTTGCTAACGAGCAGCAAAAATACCAACAGTTTTACTCACAACTCTGGGATGTTTTTTGCTTTCTTTAATCAAAGGCAGCAAACCCTGCGTCAGCACATAAGGCCCGAGTGAATTTGTCGCGAAAGTAGCATCAAGGTTTTCCGGGTCTGTCCGCCGCATTTCGTGCAGCATTTCCCCGGCATTGTTCACCAGAACGTCGAGGTGGTCGTAAGTAGCGACAAACTTGCTTGCAAAGTCTGCGACTTCTTTTATGTTTGACATATCCAGAACATGAAGATGCACGTTCTACATTGAACAGAAGTTGGTGTTTAATTTAGAATACTGGCCTTACAGAGATGGTAAGTGTTGGTGACGTCACCTGTTCTGTCCTGTCAATATTATGACGTCACTATCTAAAACTGAATTTCGTTTAAACTTGTGTGTCAAACTATTTTGTCTTTATCGTTCTACTCCATGCGTTTAAAGTAATCTTTTGTGTTGTTTTTGGCACAAATTAAGTGGTTTCAGATTTTAGGGTAAACGTTGTTGGTTGAACGAAATTAAATGTATGTTCAAAAAATTTCCATTTGAATTTACTAAAAGCGCTTTCAATACCCTTTGTTTCTCAACAATAAATAGCAAACCTTATTTCCAAAACAACTCCATACCCGAAGTGCTTTGAATTCCAGTGCAACCAACCGATACATTAGAGTATCGCGGTTGCCATGGGAAACACTCAAATGTCACGTGGTTTTCGGTTCGTTCAGGCGTGACCAACAACTTTACTTTGACCTTTTCACTACGGAATTACCTGGTCACGCCTCATTTCGCGCGGCATTTAAATTCCGATGCTAGTAAGTTTCGCATGTGGTAAACAATGCAATAACCTATACTCCGCGTTTTCTAAATAAATAGAGAAGCGCCACAACTGAAAGCGTTGGATAGCCACAATTTAGTCAAAACATTGTCTGTCAAGTTATTTAATTATTGTAATGCAAAAACTGTTTATTGTCAAAACAACAACCAAACATGCTCATGTACAGAATAACAGTTTCGCATTTCGACCAATTAACTAATATTTTCTTTACTCTTTAAAAGTGTGCGGGATTTTTTCCAATGTCATTTTCCAGGGTTGACAGCATGTATATTATGTTTTGAACTATTTACCACTTGAAAATTTTTGATCAATAAGAAGATGTCGCAGACTGCAAAGTATTGGAAAGCCCTGCCCAAGACCAACTTACCTGGTTGTCAGTTTCCTTAATGATGGCATTCATTGCCTGTGTCCCTCTTTCCTGGTTTCTGCAAACCATGTGAACCTCCCCGCCCCTCCTCGCTACCTCACTCGCTGTAGCGAAACCGATCCCGCTGTTGGCTCCAGTGATGAGGAACACGTGACCGGTGACGTCAACGTTAAGGTCCTCGGCATTGAAACGCTTGGAGGCGCCAGAGAAGCTGTCTCTGAAAATGTTGATAAATGCGTTCAGGTAATGATTTTAAAAAATGGCCAAAAATGTGCGTCAAGGTAGTGACGTCACCCTTCGTGTCTGACGTCATCAGTTGAGCTAATCGTAATTTTTGCTGTAACTGTTATTCATGTGAAAAAATGTTAAGCTTCGTATGTGTTCAGTGGCTAAGAAAATGTGGGTTTAAGTATTTGGGAAAACACGGAATTAAAATCGCTGACTGGCCAAAACAGGAAAGTTGCATTAGCTTTACAACTGTGCAGGCCTTCTAACTTCACAACACGGCCTGGTGTACTGCAGGGGTTACGTTTTTGTTACAGAGCGGTTAATTAGACACCGATATTTGTTGGCTAAACACAAAGTGGTAGCTTGCGAAACTATCGCACTACATGTGCGTGGTAAGATGGAACGGATGTGGCGGCATCAGTATGGAGAAATTCCCTTCTAAAGGAATTCCTTCACGAAGTGGGAAGTGTTCAATGTGTTGTATGTTTATTAGCGGCTGAGGTAGTTTCGCTAGGTGTGACATCATATGTGTTTTGACAAAAGTTTGAAAATATCGTGTTTCCCTTACTTGGTGTCGTAGAGGAGACATCTCCCAAGAAGCATGAGTTTGCGGTATGACGTCATTCCTGGAGATGTTCGATGACTAAGAAGCTTTTAACTTATTCAGCACAAAACANAAGACCAACTTACCTGGTTGTCAGTTTCCTTAATGATGGCATTCATTGCCTGTGTCCCTCTTTCCTGGTTTCTGCAAACCATGTGAACCTCCCCGCCCCTCCTCGCTACCTCACTCGCTGTAGCGAAACCGATCCCGCTGTTGGCTCCAGTGATGAGGAACACGTGACCGGTGACGTCAACGTTAAGGTCCTCGGCATTGAAACGCTTGGAGGCGCCAGAGAAGCTGTCTCTGAAAATGTTGATAAATGCGTTCAGGTAATGATTTTAAAAAACGGCCAAAAATGTGCGTCAAGGTAGTGACGTCACCCTTCGTGTCTGACGTCATCAGTTGAGCTAATCGTAATTTTTGCTGTAACTGTTATTCATGTGAAAAAATGTTAAGCTTCGTATGTGTTCAGTGGCTAAGAAAATGTGGGTTTAAGTATTTGGGAAAACACGGAATTAAAATCGCTGACTGGCCAAAACAGGAAAGTTGCATTAGCTTTACAACTGTGCAGGCCTTCTAACTTCACAACACTGCCTGGTGTACTGCAGGGGTTACGTTTTTGTTACAGAGCGGTTAATTAGACGCCGATATTTGTTGGCTAAACAGAAAGTGGTAGCTTGCGAAACTATCGCACTACATGTGCGTGGTAAAGATGGAACGGATGTGGCGGCATCAGTATGGAGAAATTCCCTTCTAAAGGAATTCCTTCACGAAGTGGGAACTGTTCAATGTGTTGTATGTTTATTAGCGGCTGAGGTAGTTTCGCTAGGTGTGACATCATATGTGTTTTGACAAAAGTTTAAAAATATCGTGTTTCCCTCACTTGGTGTCGTAGAGGAGACATCTCCCAAGAAGCATGAGTTTGCGGTATGACGTCATTCCTGGAGATGTTCGATGACTAAGAAGCTTTTAACTTATTCAGCACAAAACAGATCGTGGTCAAGACCTAGTAATACTAAATCTGTAAAACAAAAATGTATGCGATTCAACATGAAAAATTTCAAGGTTTACACAACATGGCTGAGCAATTAAATATTTAATTAAAATGCCTTTTTTGGAGTTGTGTTGACTCTATTTTGCTCGATGAAAGAAATAATGTCGTCTCTAAAGCACTACAAGCAAAGAGTGACGGTCACAATTGGTGGATCAAGGTTGAACGCCCCCCCCCCCCCCCCCCATTACAAGGCGTTATGTGACGGGGACTCATATGAGTTGGATTTGGTGGTTTTAAAGCTGCGCAGCAAAAACGTTGGCACGTTTCACAAGTATATCGCGTGTCTGCGTTATGTACAAACTCACATAAACGCAACCACAAACCTGTGGTTATCTAATGCACGCAATCTACGTGAATTATATGGTGTGCAAATTTACAAGGAAATTTTTACGCCTTGATCTTGTCATATACAGGACTTACTCCCACACTGCATATGATGGGTTGTAAAACCACGTCACAAAGATTTGTTCATGTCCCTACCCTGTTGTAAGTTGCCATACAGCGAGATGTCAACGTTTTAAAGGCCCTGGCGTCTCCAAAAGGGAACTTCGATTTTTTGAACTGTTATTAACTGACGTTATTTTCAGCTGTTTCTTTGTCCCTGTCACACACTGTTGCAATGCGTAACAAATTGTAACAAACTTTTTTGACAGCAAAAATACTATTCAACACCAAATTAAAAGCTAAATGACGCATGCTGCGTTACAAAATTTCCTGCATCTAATAAAACCTGTAGGTTGAATTTACCCGCCTAACTTTATCGCTGCTATTTAAAGATTAGCCTAAAGTCCAGTAAAATGTCTAGCTTTAAACGTACAAAGTCGTGTAACAAGCGTTGCTGTAACAGTAGCAGTGTTCCACCAGCTTGTCTTATATCTTAAAATTGCCATCCGGCTTAAACTTTATCTAGCAACTGATTATGGGAAAAATCTTCCTCTGGTCTTCAACCAAAACAGCTTGTTACTGAAGTCAAGAAGTGCCACGCTCTTGTTGCTAAGCACATAATACCACGGTTCACCGCCAATCAGGCGATTCGACCAAGTGGCGAACCGAAATACCTTGTGACATAATACGTCGGTGGCCTTTACATCGCGCGTTCACTACATATGTTAACATGCTTGCTGGTATCGGGTATTTGGTCTGCTACACACCGACAAATTTGCAGGTAGTAACCATTTCTGCACAACTCGTAAAGGTTGAAAACACGAGGCTCGTTTGGTAACCCGCTTTGAGCTTACATGCAGACAGTAGAATTGATAGATATAAGCAGATTACAGTACTTGATCCGATTGAAACAACTGAATATATTATTGCAAGTGAAAAACGGCGTATTTAACCT
>QXVZ01023946.1:0-38600 GCA_008931825.1 Phallusia fumigata | reverse complement strand
CCTTGTAATTTAAAAAACAAACAAGAACATGCCTAACAAAAGTTTGTCACTGGATGGCCAAGTGGTTGGCATGACTGGCTTGTGCTCATAAGGTTGTGGGTTCTAATCCTGTTGGTCGCTTGTCTTTCATTGAGATGGAAGCTTAAGCGGCGTTGCTCCAACCCAGTGGAATCCACCCAACAAAAGTTTATTTTCACCCAGGTTGAGAGCATGCCTGGCACTGCAGTCATTCTTTCGTGACCAAGTGAAGGCTCTACGCGATGGTTTAGGTTCAACAACGACCGCCCCACATAGTTTAAACCAATCAGTGAGCTCACTTGATGCACCAACTAATCGATCAAAAGTCGTCAAAAAAGCGAAGTTTGCTGCTACTGGATCTGTAGTATCTGGATCAGGTAATATCAATGAGTACAGTTGTTTGTTCCCTTCCAAATGCCTGTTTTCTATTTTTTCTTTATAACACCAGTTCGTTATACTTTTTCGTAAAAAAATTGTCCAATTTTCTTGTTTGTTTCTTTGTTTCATTTTTATATTTAGTGGATGGAAAAAGCTTGAATTTGTTTTGCTCATGAGTCCACTTTCATGCTACCTGCCTCACTGCAGTTCCGTTTGATCATTTTATGTGTGATTTACCAAATTAGTAATACTGCTTGTGTGATTTGGCAGATGGCAAGGATTATGGAAGTTTTAGTTACGGCATTCCTTTGTTTGATGATGAAACAATACTTGCAAATTTGGACATTATTTGTGGGAGAATGAGACAATTACTAGACATTGTTTCATCACTGAGGCAGTTCAACAAACTAGGTAATCTTCTATACCCACCATAGTGTATTTTACCCTATAAAAATTTGTTTTTATTGGATCAGAGCAAAATTAGCAAATATTCTGCCGAGTTAAGCACGATTAAACCGAGAAAATCATGCCGTCGTCGCATAACGCCAGCTGGTGTGAATGCCCCGCTCCTTCCCGCAAGATCAAAAACTGCACAGCTACCGTTAACCGCACCCGTTGTAAATCCCCCTTAACACATTTATAATGCAACAATGGATTAGTCCATTTATTTTTTATTGTTAAATCCCATGTTTTAGTTTTATGGTTAGTTTGTATCTAACAATTCCCTGATCACTGCAAGGAAGTGTTATGACTTAACTTAGCTTTTTTGGTTTTGTATGTGTTAATACTAAATATAACAACAACAGATGTAAAAAGTGGAATCTGCGTCCTTTAGATTTGTATTTGTTCGTTTGTTATCATCCCTAACATTTACTAAGTTTATTTACTTTGTTTTTTTAGCTAAAGATGCTGCAGGTCTTCCTCGACCTCGTGCAGAAGACATTCCGACTCTACAAACTTCATCTGAATCTGTGCAAGATGAAACCTCAGCTGGCAGTAAGTTATGAATTTAAAAATAAAAAACGAAAGCAGTGATATGCAAAATATTTCCTGTGCAACAATTTATTTACCCGTACACAGCACATTTGAATTTTTTAACAACGCTGCTTTAAAGAAAGCCCAAACATGACCCTGTTTGTAGCATTATGTATTTTATTTTTGTCATAATGTTGTGTAGATCGAGCAGCTTCACCTCCAGAAGTTGAGTTTGTCCAGAAAACACAAACTTACACATACCACAATGTAAGACTTGTTTGCACTGTATTTTGATTTTAAACCCGTAGTTTGAAACTGTGCATCATGACACCCTGGTGCTTCAGCTCCCCACCAGAAAAGCACTTACAGTTTTTTTTCTTGCTAGCGTGGACAGCAGGGGATGGTAACAGTCCCAGAAGAGGATGAAGACCTGGAAGATGACATGAGTTCAGGTTTGTCTTGTTACTGACAGTGAGATTATTACACAAGTTTGTATTGTGGTCAATTTTTTTTTGAATACTGCACTTTGTTGTATTGTTTTTTAATAATTCTGAGGAACCTTGTGCATGAAACCTTTTATCTACAAGTAAAAAAATTAGAAAACAGTTTCAATTGCATTTAAACTTATTTTATTGACTAGCCGAATAAAGTGGGGTTTTTACGTATGTTTTATGCAAGGTATCCATCAAAAGTCCTTCCGCCTTCCAGACAGTGATTCTGAGGTGGATGATATGTCGAATGCATCTGATGGCTCGGCTTCCCCATCTCAATCACAATATAATGCTGCTGCACTACTCAGTATGTCACATTTTTAACATGTGTCTTCTAATAATGGTTGAAGTATTAGTTAAATTAGGTTTTTTGATTTATTTCATGCTTGGTGTAAGCAGTTGGGTTTATTTCACTTTGCGATAGTAACTGTATTTATTTCGCCAAGATGGACAAGTTGTTAGAGTGACTGCCTTGTGCTCACCAGGTTGTGGGTTTTAATCCTGTCCTCGGTGCTTGTGTTTCCCTGAGCAACGAAACTTAAGAGACATTGCTTCAATCCGGTGTAACCCGTTGGGTTGACCCAAATTGAAGTCACCAACATCTAAAAATCCAAAAAATCAGAATGCAGGTGGTCAACGGTGGCTCATTGCAAGCATAATGCATTCAGACATTGTTCCCCCTCCCCCAGAATAAAATGAAACAAACAAACACAATGACCGAGAAATAATCACCCAGTTTAAAATACTGTAACTGCAAACTAAAATATTACATGGCTAAAAAAATGAGGGATACATTTAGTGCATTAGATTGCATGCTTGGCTCATTATGTATTCAAGATCAAGCATAAAATGTGCAAGTGTATATAAGGCAATTAACTCAAAACATTTTAACTGGTCACCACCTCTGCTTTGATTGTAACCTAACTAAAGTTTAATATGTGGCTTACAAACAAGAAACTAAATGTTAGGTAACTTCAAAAAACACCTCTTTCGTAGAATAATCGAAATGCATTTATTTTTTTTAGGGCAGCTATACAGCACAGGTGGGGAGGGACCTAGTATAACTTCTGTGATCGCCGACAATGTGGCCGCTATGGTTCGATCGATGGGCTCAAAAATAAATGCTTCAATGTTGCTTGACATTCAACGGAAACAAAAAGACAAGTATGAAAATATATCATTGGCTGAAAATGTATCACTCAGACATTAAAACTGTCAGGAACCCCTAAAAATGAGATAAAGTTACATAAAATGTAATATTGAACATAAGTTTATAAATGTTTGAATGGCACACGCTGAAACTTATGTTGCTTTCAGATTTGAAGATGCTTTCAACTACTTTGGCAATTTATCACAGAACCTTGACCAATTAATACTGGTTTATTTGCAAGCAATCTTTTCTAAAGGAATGAAAACCAGACAAGGTCTCAGTATTTTATCCAAGTAAGCATTTCAATATGTTTCTTATAAAATAAATGAATTATAGTGAAACTGATGTTTTAATCAGAATTTTTAAAAATCTTTTAAAATTGAAAAAGCATAAAAATGAAACTTTTGAAAAACATTCAGATAATGATAATCAACAGCTTTAGAAAGGGTAGGAAACGGTACTGTACTTATTGAGATGTGCGTGACCGCACTATCGTACCAAACCATATAATGATTGTTCCTGCTAACTGTACGAACGTACCGTACCGCCGTCATTGCCTGCATCAGTTTCAATGCTCAGTTAAACAATACATGCGTTTCGACTTTTTTGCAAATGTCAGTAAAAGTTGACGTTCTCTGTAAAGGTTCAATGCGGTGAGTCAACGAAGCAATTTAAAAGAAACAATTAGCGAACATTACAGTGACGTTTATGCCACCTACGCAAAGGAACTGGAATCTATACAAGAGGTAAGTCACATTTTGCACAAACTAAACCAGTCCTAGTGTTTTCAAGCGCAATGTTATGAGCTTTAAAGGAGATGATTTTTCAAGACTTTCGGCCAGCGAGTGTATTTGTAACTCGTATTTTAGTGCTAGGTGATGAGTTAAGTCGAGTTTTAGCAGTTATAACACTCGAGTCAAGTCCACGTAAGGACGGCGTATAAAGTTTGAATGCGAAAAAAATGTCATTTTTGAGAAATTATTTCAATAATCTCAAGCCTAACACAGTAACATTTACCGTTTTTCGGCCCGGGTTAGATCGAGTCTTTTCTAAAATGCGTCACGGATCAAACCGAGTCTTTCAAAAACATGAACTGGCTAGAGTCTTCAGAACACTGGAAATCCTGGATCCAATATAAAATAACCATACACTTTCTTTTAACATTCAGATGTACGAGAAGAATAAACACGACCCGATCGTACCACGTGACGCACCGCCAGCAGCTGGCGCCATCTACTGGTCAAGACAACTCCTTTCGCATATTGAAGAACCAATGAAGGTAAAAAAAATTCCTGATCATTAGGGATGGGCCGAACCGAGCCAGAACGGGGGGGGGGGGGGGCGAGCATCGCAATTTTTGATGCTCGGCGCTCGGACGAGCAGTCGCATGAACTAAGCCGAGCATTAGACAAAAGATTGAACATGTGCAACAAATAGGTTGTCTTGTGTTTTTAGAGTGTGGGCATATTTCTTAGCGTCAGACATGATATCAGAGTCTTCGTGCGCTGCGGTTGTTACTTAGGACCTCTAGAGTCTAAATACGGCCCTGGTGGCTAGATAAGGGAACTTGAAAAACGTATAAAACTACAGTGTAAAGAGAAATGTTTGTGACGTCACAACGCACCGAGCGTGCTCGACCGAGCACCGAGCGTTAACGTGAGATGCTCGGGGCTCGACCAAACAGAACACTTGCAGTTTTGGCCCTTCCCTACTGATCATACATAATTTCGCGTTGGATTATTGTTGAGTGGGGTTTTGAAGATCACATCTTTTCATGTTATTTTGACCTTACAACTTTGATGAAAAGGGTTCAAAACGGTTCAGGCTCCTTGGGCACACGCACACATAGTGCGCTAAACGTTATGCTCATAACGCTGTTTAATGTCGGTGTAGCTGACGCGGGTTTGACATTGATTCACCGACTTTGTACATTTTTACGCCTCATAACGTCTTATCGCTACGCAGTTATTTGGGGCCTGGTGGTTGATTTCAATTTTTGTCATACAAACGTGCCACCCCAAAATGTTGAAATAGGCAACAATTCGGTTTTCCCAAAACCCCTAGCGAATGATATAGTGTTACGTCATACATATGTGACGTCATAATATCCCGAGCATGCTGGGCCGAACACAACAAGATTTCAGCCCTACCCTAGTATTTATGATGTTGTTCAGGCTTTCCAGGAGAACAAGTCCCTGAATCAGAACAAGGAATATCATAGGACGGTGAAGTTCTACAACAGACTCGCTACTGCGCTGGTTACGTTTGAAACTCTCTGGTACCAGCAGTGGTGCAAATCGGTGGACCACGTGATGAATGGAATGAGGGTATGCATCCTGTGTTGTCTGTTTTTGTGTTTTTTCGATGTGGGTCAGTTTTATTATCTCTTAAGCGTTTTGTTACAAATCGTCCGTTGGCGTTACTCAGTTGGTAAAGCGCCAACGCCAAATAGGCTCCTATGTCGTGGGTTCGAATCCCACTGCTGGCTAGATTTTTCCACGATTAACTGGTGGAAATGCTTGGAAGGCCGACTATGATACGGTATAAAACGCCTCTTGCAGACCTGGCGTATTGTGATTCATATATGAGTATGCCGTTGTTGTCTGCATGAAACCTTTGGGGCAATTCTAAAAGCTTCTAAATTATAGTTAAATGCCAGAATTGTCAACTACAGTAGGTGCCAACCTTCTTCCTTACTTATTTTATAACTTTTCATTCCTCTCCTACTAGACAAGAAGTGATATAAAGGAATAATAAAAGGTTTGAAACCGCTGGTTTACCTTAAAGGAAATACTCTTATCATGAATAGCTTGACTATAAAGCGGAAATTTCCCCCGGGTTGGGAACCACTGGTTTTCTCCTATGACAATTGTGTTTCTCTTATGGATGCAGGCTCCTCTTCTGAGGCAGGAGGGAGGAGAACTGGTGGTAAATATCGATCCACAAATACCGAGGCAGATCCACGAGTCGAAGTGGATGCTGAGGATGAAGTTGGAGATCCCGGATGGTGCGAAGGCGATCCTCTGCAAGGAGAAACAATTTAAACAATACAAGATCCATCTTGAACAATGCTTGCATGAATACAAGAAGGTGAGGTGTTAATGTGTCTGTTGATCTTATCTGAAATGAATCAAAACTCTGTGATGGGAAATCTTTATTTTAGTTTACCTTTTGTGTGCTTTATTTTTCCCAAAATCTATCAATTTGTGATGAAAATTAAAAATGATAAACGTTACCATGGGCACAAATCAGAACTAAACAAATAAGCGGACAGGGACTTCCCTTCAAATCCAGTCTATTTAGTTTTTTGTCGCCAAAAATGAAAAAAAAACATTGTTATGTCAAACATCATCATATCAAGAGGTTCAGTTATTCTTAAACATCTTTTGATTTAGTCCTGTCCACATGCAAAGTAATATGGGTGAGTTTGTAATCATTATTATTCTCCCAGTATTCCACGTTACTAATTATTTTGCTTACATGCCTTACCAGGTTCGTAGCGGAATTCCAGCACCTTTCCTGTCCCTCTTCAAACCTCAAACCGATGCTGTGGTGAAGTGCTTGCAAGTTGGTTTGAGCACAATAACATGGGACAGTATGAACATTGATGCTTTCCTACACAAAGCAAGGTAAACTAACACGAGATTCAACTTCTAAAGTTCCATCTGATCTCGAGTTCAAGGTCTCAGGTCAGTGTTACTCAACCAACGGAACATAGAGCAGTTTGCAATGGACCACAGAGCTGGGTCAAAATGTTAGAAACCCCATTACCATCCCCAAGAGTTAAGAACTGGTTGATTAAATTCAGCAGCCTTCTTCTAGAGAAGAACTAAGCCCTGTTAATTGATAAACTTTTGAATAAATTACATTTTCAACAAAATTCTTCCTAGTGGGGAATTTCCCCGGTTTAGGACTCCAATATGTATTTCAGTGGGAAATCTGATGTAAACATACGAACTAATATTTTCTATCATAATAAAGATACTGTTATGTCCGAGGGGGTATACTAGCTTTGAATATCGGTTTAAGAAGTCCACGGTGTAAAAAAAGGTTGGGAATCACTGGTCTAAGTAATCATGCCCAACGTCCTCAGGTCCCACTATCCACTGAGGTTTCTTCCATATTTTAATTCANGTGGAAAAAACTTATGTAAAAAGAAACAACTACTGGAGAGTATATGGTGAATAATTTTTTTGCAAACGTTTCAAGTAAACACAATTTATTCCAAATAATTTAGCGTATTTGGGGCCACAAATGGGTTTGTGCAGCCTGAAAGAATTTTTTATTGTAGGGCCTTACTTTAATGTGTGAGAATAGTCCAATTCCTGTAAATGACTCAAGCGTGAGCAAAATGGTCGAACTATCAAGTTTGTCATCTAGTTACAGCTGCGAAAAGTACAAACACGAAGAAAGGTCGAAAGAATGTGAGAGCTGGTAGCGGTTCTACATCCACTGGGGGCAGCACGGAGTCGTCGAAACAACTCTTCGAGGCTGAAGAGGCTAGCGTGGAAAGAATACTGGGTAAGAAGAGTTTGACGTGCCTTATGTGTTTGTGGCTATTTGTGGCAACTTGTGGTTTTTATGGTAAGGGTACTAGGTTTGATTTTTATGTTGGGGGCAAGCTACCAGTAGGTCGGTTGGTTAAAGGAAGTGTTTCTAAAGCTTTTTTGATGCGACGCCTTTGGAAAAGTTGGTTAAACTTTCGACGCACCAGCGATAAGAATTTAAGAAAAACGCTTATTATTAAAGTTGTATTTATTGATAGAAAAACAAAAATAATTATTTTTGTGAAAAACTTCCGACCTCTTAGAAAGTAAAAAAACGACGCACTAGGAGGTCGCAACGAACAGTTTGATGACCACGGGGTCAAGGTCAGTCGTGCAAACGATTTGAAAACGAACCAAAGTGGTTTGATTTTGCCGATTTCCATGCGATTCATGTTAAAGCGGGTTTTGCGAGCAAGCTTTGTGCTGTCAAGCTGCTTTTGTTTTTCGGAAAATAGAGAAATATATTACAACAAAAGCCGGTATGGGCCTGTGCAGCGCATTTATTTGAAGGAATTAAAATTTGCCTATTTGCTTGTTAGTTCATTGTTGTTTTCGCTTGTTCCAGACCACTACAGTAAGCTGACATACAAAAGTGTCCTGCACAGTGTGTGCCAATCCCTCACCACTCTCACATCGGCGATGGGAACGAAAGTTGGCGACCACAACATCGACTTCAACTACTCGAGACCAGGCAGTTCTCTATCAAGGTACTGACTGTAAATTAAAGTGTGCTACTCGCACTTAAATTTGTACGGGTGAATTATTTAGCATTTTTACTGGTATTTGTCCTTATCCTGTAGTTTTCAACTGGACCAATAGGGTGTTTGCTATCATTAGGGGGCGAATAAAGGAGCGATTGGGAAGGTCGTGCGAGATAATTCTAGGGATCTTGTAAACTAAGTTAAATTGTCAACAAAGTGCCCCAAAACTCTTACTAGTTTCGTTTCTAGAATCCAAAAAATAAGTTCTGCTTCCACTGAGGGACAATAAAAATCCCAAACACGAACATTAAATATGCATTAACTTTTTTGCTGACAGCAACCAAACGCTCCTATCTTAGCAAATTCGTGAATACACAAGTAAAACGACACATTTAAGAAACAGATGAAGGCTTGTATCTTCTTAATGACAACATTTTGCACCTCACATTGCGTATCTAATACCATACCATGTTTTGACAAAACAACAGCAACAGTTTTTTGATGCTTCAACTAAATCTTTGTTTTCACCAAATTAGTTCCGATATTGTCCGCACTGATTCGTCACTCTCATTCATCTCTACCGCCTCCTGGTGGGAGGAATCGACCGTGGACACGAACCAGGAGGGAAGCCTGAAATTCTTCGTCAAAATCAAGTAACTGATTTGTTTGTTGAACTCTGTCGTCTGTAAGTTTACGGAGATCTCTAACAATAAACTTAATTAAAACCCGCTTTGGATAAAATCTACGAACAATCGTGTTTTGAAAAGATGTTTCGTGTGTATGGGCACCGACAGTCCCTTATTCAAATAGAATCTATAGAATTCTAAGAGGCTGACGAACTATAAGAGATTCGTATCCCAACAGATTCCGCATCCCTGACATAGTTCTTGATCCTCCTCTGTCCGAAGTCCAGGGAGCGGTGGATGAGATGGTGGAGTCCATTACCATGGCAACGAGAGGTGATATTTCGAACAGTAGGAGCTAAAACCTTAAAAATGCGTTGTTTGTGAAGTGATAGTGCAGTAGACAATGTTATTATTGTCACACCATAAAACAGTGGTTCTCAATCTGTTTATTCAGTGGAGCCTTTTAACTGATAACTTTCCTTGAATCTGAGTTTTACTTTCCACAGGGCTGGTGTGGTGGGGAGGCCCGAATAAAAACCACAACTTTGAGTCAAGTATTTTAATGGATGAGACCGTCGCTATTCATCGGGCTGCTCTTGCCTCGGCAACTAAAGGTCAGATTAGTAAAAGAAGTTTGATACGTATATCCATTAGAAAATGTTGCCTGTCAAATACCGGTTTTCAAATGTGTGCCGGCTGTCGGCAGACCTACTAACTATGTAAACATGAGTTAAGTTGAGTTTATTTCGCTCGGTGAAATCATAGCGACACAATTGCACTAAAACAATGGGGAAGCCGGAAATAGCTGCGCAACGTTAGAAAGTTATGAGGTGCAAAAAAGTGAAGGGCGCAGTTGGTGAATCGAGGTTGAACGCGCTGCAGCTACACCGTCAATGAACCCGTTATTAAACGTTGTTTTTTTCAGGTTTAAAGGCCAGCGTCCGTCAATATATTCACCGCTTGTCGCAGTACAACTTCCTGTGGAGAGACGACATGCAACGAAGTTACACAAACTTTATGGCGTCTGACCCCGACATGTCGGCTATTAGAAAAGAGGTTAAAGTCTTATTTTTTAAATCAGCCAGCTCAATCCCAACTTCCAGTAGCTTGGAAGTTTGTGCTCATCTGCCTGAGGTCGCGAGTTCGAAGCTCACCGTAGGCTACATTTTTCTAGCCTGGCTATGATATCGATAATCCTTACGTGCGCCCCGAAAGGGACGTTCAAGCTTATACAGTGTGGAAAACGACCTGGATAGGCGTCGAAGCTAACGGCTGTGTAACTGCGAGATGAGAAAAACTTTCCAAAAAATTACCTGGACCTTGTATCATATAAACGAGCAACTTTCCACACCTAATTAATGTACGGATACCTGTACTCAGGGGTGTAATGTAGCAGGAGCGTGTGGGGCTCAGTCGACCTTTACAAGTTAATGAGTCATTGGGCTCAAGGAAAGGCAAAGAGTAATAGGCTCATGCAGAAACCTCCAGCACCTCCAGCAGAGCTCCGGCACCTATAAAATTTCCACTTCATCACCTGTCTGTACTAATGGTCTTCCGACATAGGTGGAATACCTGCTTGATGTTGAGAAGAAGATTTCGTCCATACCAAGCGAGCTGGCAGCTGGATCTGTGATATTAAAACCAACCCCAACTAGAGACGCTCTGCAGGGGTTGGCTGCTGCTTGGAAAACCCAATATGCTATGGTACAAAAATTAACTTTTGTAAAAAAAATTTATTGACTGTTATACAGATTTATGAAGGCTTCTGGTAAATGTATTTTGCTTACCGACGTTTCGACGTCTTATTACTCAAAGCGCGACATACAACACATGTAGACTAAAAAAAAAAAAATTAAACAGATTTGAACGAAAAAATGTTGTGTTGTAAATTATGTTTTGAAGTTTTTCTTTTTATTAATCTGCTTTTAAGTCTGTGTCTTGTGTGTTCAACTTATTCAAACATAAAACAAAGAATTATCCTTCTATCAGGTTTTACACGAGGACGCGAAAAAGAAGCTTGACAGTGTTTATCAATACAGATTTAACGTGCAGAATCGTCTCTCCGCCCCTGTAAGTTGCCATAACTCAGTGGTTTCCAACCGTTTCGATGTATTTTCCCCTATTGCACATTTCAAAACTTTTCATACCTCCCATACTAGACAAGAAGTGATATAAAGTTATATTAAAAGGTTTGGAACCACTGGTTTACCTTAAAAGAAATACTCTTATCATGAATAACTTAACTATAAAGTGAAATTCCTCCTCTTAACCTTTAAAATGCTCTCCCTTGTTGGGAACCACAGGTTTAGTGCATTTAATTTCCAAGAGCATATTTTATGAATATAGTTCTTTCTTTTTTTATCAATACATATACTTTGATAATAAGCGTTGTTAATAATTTTTTATCGCTGGTGCGTTCAATTAACTTTACCAAATGCGTCGCATCGAACTGATGACGTGACAGTTTCCGTATCATGACATCACATGGTTATGACGTAACTTCGGCAGGTGACGACACTCGACCAGCTGAACGGGACGCTCGGACTGCTGGAGGAGATTCATGACATGGAGAACAAGATCGACAGCGTTTATCTGCCGATTGAAAACATGTACGACAAACTGAGGTCTTACGATCTCCGTCTTGCAAGGGCTGAACTTCAGCAGGTAAACCAAGCTGCACCACCAAGGCATTGAAAACATAACTACCAGAGAGCTTGTATGTAGTGAATACATTGTGATACGTTTTGACAATCGAAGTTGTCATTATCATGCAAAATCATCTTCACTGATAACACAGCGATTGTTGAAACGTTTGCATTACAATGTTTTCACTATATACAAGCTCTCTGGCAGTTATGTTTTAAATTAACGTTATGCATCATTTTGGAATTAACTTTTGTTGGTATTTACTTGAAGTAGGAAGATTGACAATTAACAACATGAAGTCAGGATGTAAGGATTTTGCCTGGGGAAGCCTGTTATGTTGTTACTGTATTCACTAGATTCTTTAAGTCCATGTCATGTGTTTCTTAATGCATAAAATGTTATGCAGGTTGAGAGTCTTCGTCAAAACTGGGCGGATTTAGTGAGAATTGCTGACGAACTTGGCCAGACCCTGGTGAAGGAAAGGCGCACGTCATTCGAACAAGAGCTGGACAAACAACTGAAGACGTTTGTCGTCGAAGTGATTCAGTTCCGGAACGCTTTTGACGCTCAGGGCCCTGCGGTTCCGGGTGTGCGACCAGCGGAGGCGGTACAGAGACTCCATGATTTCCAGAACAGGTGAGGTGTTGCTGACAGTTCCAGAAAGTGGACAAAATGGGTTCGTGATTTGTGATAATGAAAGACCAACAGCATTTTTCACAATGATGATATACAAGTCAGTACTTGTGTGTAAAACATTTTCCACGTTTCGACAAACGCTGTTGTCATCATCAGGAACGTAGGAATGTTTTACTCACAAGTACTGGCTTGTATCTTCTTATTGAGAATATTTAAAACCTTGAATTGTGTGCCTTTGTTGACAGCTTTGTTTTATCACAACAATGTATTCTACTTTTTTGTGGGGTTAATGTTAGTAACCAACAGTTGGCTTTTTCGTTTTGAGCATTCAAGTTCTCATTTCTCGGCCATTTCATTGGGCAAAGTCAAAAACCAGTTTACACTGCCTAATGAAAACATAAGTGCCAGAGATCTTGTACAAAGTACCTTGCAATATTCGTGATTCTCTACTTACAAGCGCTCTGGCAGTTATGTTTTTTGTTAAGCCACTGGTTAGGTCTGGTCATACCTATTTTTTAGGTCTCGTGTTCTTAACATTTAGTAGAAATAAGAGCTCTCGGTAAAAAATAACTTGATCTGTAACGAGATAACTACAAAGTGATACAAATGTTGGTTTAAATCCTCAGGTACACTTTATACGACGCCAAGCGAAAAACCCTCGACTCTGTGCAACGACTTTTCGGGATCCCGGCAAAACCTTTCCTGGAGCTTGACAAGACTGGAGAGGAGCTGAAGTTGCTCGGGATGTTGTACGGATTGTTCCAGAAGTTCATCGCGTTCGACCGGAAGTTTCGCGACACCTTGTGGGAGGGAGTGGACCTCCATGCGGCTACGACTGAAGTATGTGGTAGTTTGTGGCAATTTTTGATAGATTGTGGTAATTCTTCTAATTTTTGTGTGGATTTTTTGTTTTTTGTGTGTTTTAAAGAGATTAAAAATTGTAACTTCACAAATCCAAACTCAATAACGTTTTTTAGGCTTTTATCTTTGTACTAAATAGGATAACTGTGGTGTCCGATTAAAAGGTTTGACAATAAAGAGTTTTTTTCATTTAAATTTCAAGTTTTCTTTTAACCACAGTTTTTATTAAATCTAGGTTTTTTCTTGACATTGTCAACCCCGAGGTATACAATATACGCTCTAACTATAACTGCTGTAGTATTAGAATTCTAACATGTTTGTAATTTAACTCAAAGTTCTGCCAAATTCTAAAGGAAATGTGAACAAACATATCTCTTAAGTTCCAAAGATTAACCAAGTATTTATGAAACTGAAATGATAGTATATCCAAGTTTTTAACGTAAATTTATGATTCCTAACAAATCATAAATTTACACACAAAAACTTGTTTTTGACCATTTCGTTTCGTTTTTCAAAGCAAACGTCCATTTTTGTAGCCAGAGTTTTTTAACTATTATAAACTTCGACATTTAAAAAAAAAGATGTGACGTACAACTGATGTAGTGAGCAGCGTTACAAGATTTACTTTCCTCTAACCTGAGCATTAATTTATTTACATAACGTTTAAAAAATCTTTTGCATATAAAAAGGTTTTTATTTGTTTTTTATCTTTTGCCACAAATTTTAAATGTTTAAATAGAAGAGATTAAGATCCTAATTTGTTTCCTAAACGGCTAAGGTGCAAATGAGCAATTAAACGCCAATAAAGCATTCAGCTGGTAATGTGACAAAAAAAGGAATAGAAATTTATAAAATCCTATTTGATACAAAGGTGCAGGAATATTGGGAAGAATGCTTGAACCTTCCCAGCAAACTTANGAGGAGAGGACCCGTCCTCCTGGTAAAAGAGGACTCGGAACGGCTCCTGGAGCAGCTGGAGGATGCACAAGCTCTTCTCGCCAATATGTTGACCTCCAAACATATCGGTAAGTTCTGGGTGTAGCTTTATTTTACTTTAAAAATCTTTTAAGTCTTCTTCGATCAATGCCTATGTGTTTGTTTATCAATTTATTGAACTGCTTCCAAGCCATTATTGATTTAATTGACTGTGCCCAATTCAAGTATCTCCATCTCAAGTTTTATAGCACAAACTTGCAATGACAAAGTAAATGTTACAAACAACTTTTAGGATTAATAACAAATCCTTCCTCTGTCAAAATCAAATAAACTCGTGGGACATGCTTCATGGAAACTGCCGGAAAGCGTTCTGTCAAACTCATCTTTTTCAGGTCCTCTACGCGAAGAAGCGGCTTCGTGGGCGGAGAAGTTGAAAGGTGTGGGGGAAGTTTTGGATCTTTGGTTGGAAACTCAAGATCTCTGGCTCGATCTCGAAGCTGTCTTCTCCGATCACGTCAACGCCAAAGAATTACCTCAGGTCTGTGACGCAACTGTTAAAATTATGACGTCGATAATGGTTTTGTTATTCTTTGATCAACTGCCAGTCAAGCTATGTTTGTTTGTTTTCATTCTTACCTTCGGTGAGCGGAACAACGCCTGAATGCGTTATGCTCATCATGAGTCCACCTTCGAGCTACTTGCCTTATTGCTGTTCCGTTGGATCATTTTTTATTTGATTTTTTTTATTTTTCGAAGTAAGTGACTTCAATTTGAGTCAACCCATAAGGTTCCACAGGTTTGGAACAATGCTGTTTGTGTTCTTGCTCAGAGAAACACAAGCGACCGAGACAGGATTAGAACCAACAACTTTGCGAGCATAAATCATTAACCACTTGACCATCCTAGCGGATTCAGACCCATACTAACCCTCAGTGGAAGCAGCTTTATTGATGATGTTTTTACATTGTTATGACGAAGTATAACAAGGTATTCTTTTATTTACAGGAAGCGAAACGCTTTTCAATGGTGGACAAGAGTTATGTGCGACTTGTACGGAGAGCGTTCGACACAAAAAATATTCTTCAGTGTTGCTACGGAGGTATGTATTAAAACTACTAGTGCTTACAACTTGTTGGAAAGCCTACAGACGGTTAAAGTTATAAGTCAAGCAGCAATGACCCACATGCACCCAATCGTCTGTTTAACTAGTATTTTCCAACTTTTTTCGATGCGACGCCTTTGGAAAAGTTGCTTGGACTTTCGACGAACCAGCGATAAGAATTTAATAAAGACGCTTGTTATCAAAGTTGTATTTATTGACACAAAAACAAAATGAATATATATTCATGTAACATCCCCGACGCCCTTAGAAACTTAAAACGAAAAATTGGAGAAGCACAGAGCTTAACTATTCAACCAACCAGCGATGCTCAAATTTGAACAAAGAAAACTTGACCCCCAAAGTTAAAAAAAATTAAACACAAAAGGCACTAAAAATCAATGACTAACGTATAATCATCCGAAACCAAGTCGTCATTCGTCAAAATGTTCTGCGGTGATTACTTAATATTCCCCAAACACTAAAAGTTCATCTTTTAAAACTTTGTGACAATATATTAGTTTAAACCTATTGTCTACGAAATTTTGTTCTACAATATCATTCCTGTTTTAGGGGAAGTACCGAAAGGTGTCGTGTTACGTCACATGCAGGAAGAACTGGAAATTTGTTTTAAATGCCTGACCCAGTATTTGGACAAGAAGCGATCGGTTTGTCCAAGATTTTATTTCCTCACTGATCCGTCGCTCCTGGCTCTCCTCTCGCGACCAAACGAACTCGACTCAATCCGCCCTCATCTGAGGTAAGATTGGCTGAGTAAAACTTAAGTGACTCTCAACCTTTTTTATTCCAAGGATCACTTTAGCCGAATTCAAAGCTGAAATCCCTGGAAATTTAGTTTGTAAATGGCATGTTTGTAATAGCTCTTACAATTTATGAAGTATTTATTTATTTTTTATTTTTTTGATCGAGTTTTTTTCACGGGGTTCGAACCCGGGAAGATCCCGAGAACGAATCCCGATCAGGTTTTTATGTCTGTATACCCGTCGAGCGCCTCAGTCCATTCGACCAAGGGTTTGCCCTTGATAAAGTATTTAAAGAGTAATATTTATTGCAAAGTTCCCTTTTTGCGAACACAAAATTCCACCTAGTGGGCAATTTCTAATTACATGAACTTTTTCATGGTGTTTTTCTTTCTGACTTAAAGTGATTCATGAAATCATTCAGAATGCAGTAGATATGGCGCCAGAACTTGTAACAAAACAATTTTTTTCACAGATCAGTGTTCAGCAGCATTTCTGACATTCGCATTGAGAAGTCGAGTGCTTGGTCGGACACAGTTAGTTCCATGAAATCCACACAGAATACCCCGACACCGGTTCCCCCTGACCGCAAGTTCAACTTATCTGATGACGCTTACCAGAAGTCATCTAGTGTCAGATTTAGATCGGTGAGATGTGTGAAATGTTACGAAATAAACCGTCAACAGTGTTTCAGAAAATGTTTTTGTTGGCAGGGCCGTCAACCATAAGAGTGTTTCAAAAAAATTTTCTGTTGGTATAGCCGTAAACCGCAAAAGCGTATTTCTCTTAAAAATAGTATTTCTCTGTAAAAACATTTTAAAATTATTGTTAAATGATTTTGAACTTTTGTGGTGTTTTGTTTTTTATTATGTCTTACACTATTAATCCGTTAACACCTAAGATACTCAAATTCATTAATTCCTGTTTTTGATTTGTGGGGCGCCAGCTAACGCTTACAAGTTAATACAGTTTTTCTCAAACCCAGGGCTTAAAATCGACGGACAGCCCGCACTACTCAACCAGTATAGCTGACGAAGTGAATGACGTCTATCAGGCGACCGCTGTCATGGCAACCGACAAGGAGTATCTGATCCTTGATGAAGAGGTCAGGCTTGTCACGTGACATTTTAAACCTAAAAAATGTGTTTAAAAAATGTGAATGTTAAAAACTACAAAAAACTTTAAACATAAAAAGCAGTCTTTAAAAACAATATTTAAAAAAACTTAAGATAAAAAAGTATTTTGTGTAAAAATATTGTAAATGAAAAAACTGCAAAAAAAACTCAAATTAAAAAACGGAATTTAAAAAAAACTTTAGGCAACTTGGAATAAAAAATAATATTTTTATGAAAATATCAATCTTAAAAAACTTGAAAAATGATCTAAAAAATGTGCTAAGGTGATTTAAAAAAATTCTAATATTTCAACCTGTTACGCGAATGCTTTGTGCCAGGTAAGTTTGTACGAGGGAGTGGAGTTGTGGCTTCAGAATCTTCAAGACACCGTTCAACGAACTCTGCACACCTGTATATGCAAAGTGGTCGAAGATATTGACAACAACATTCCAATTGAAGAACTGGCTTACAGGTAAGCAGATCAATGTAACGCACAAAGTAGCGGAAAATTTTGTGAGCAATATCTCCAACAGCTGTCAGGGGTACAAATGATCACTGCGCAAAATACTGAAAATCTTTGAGAGAAATTTGAAAGAAACAGTCTCAAATGCAGACATATTTAGCCGGTACAAGTGTAAGGAGTTTATATTAAATCGACATCGTCGGTTGCTTATTTAAATATGTCCCTTACGCAAAAAGTATATTCACGGAAATTTGAACGTTTGCTTGTGGAAGTATGGATATGTTGTCGTAACTTTTTGAAATAATGTAAAGTTTTAAAAACTACTGATTTGTATGAAAGCGTATATTTCAACAAGAAAATACAAGCCAATACTTGTGTGTAAAATATTTTCAAACGTTTCGACAAACGCTGTTGTCATCATCAGGAAACGTATAGAAAATGTTTTACACACAAGTACTGACTTGTATCTTCCTATAGAAACTATTTAAAACTGTGTGTTGTGTACCTAAGTGTATATTTATTTCCTGGGCCATCTCTGACCCAACCATGCTAACCAAGGACATGTTTATACATTTTCACCGAAGTGTCGTCTCCAAGTTGGAATCATTTCAAACCGAAGTTATTTTTCACCTCAACTACCTTATCTTCACAGATACCCAGGTCAGGTTACCCGTCTGGGCCTGTTACATTACTGGACGAAAGAGTGTGAAAATGCGATCGGCGAACTGAAATGGGATCGAAAGTCAGTTCAGAACACAAGCAAAAAGTTTGCCAACGTCGTAAGCAGGTCAGTCCTCATGATAACCTTGTTCTTTCATTTAAAACCACTGTGTGATATTAAAGAATACATGATCTAGGCATAAGCGGCTTGACAGCTTGAAACCCATCACACTGACTTAAAAAGTAGTCTGGTTGAATCATAACTGCCAGAGACCTTGTATGTAGTGATCACCTTGTAAAAAACGTTTTATCTTTTTATGTAATAACTAAATCCAGTTCATCTGTAAGGCAGATATTAACCGACATATCCTGGGCGATTCTTTGGTGAGTATTAACCACGAGTGGACGCACTTGCATAATTCGTTTTTCAATCGTGATGTCAGTTGTACGGCACGCATCCATGCGAGTTTCGCATTTTGTTCTGTCCTTAATTACTGCCTGCACCACCAAACAAGTTTTGCACATCAAAGTGTAAATATTTCCAATAAAATTTGTCTTTAAAATTCAGTTCAACACAAAACTCTCAACATTTTTTAATGCTTTTCACGGCACCAGTTAAATTTGCATGAAACAATTTTCCCACATCAATTTTTTCGTTAAAAATCGCAATCTTAAGTCATTCATCTCACGCCACGCTTTAGTCGCTTCTAATTGGCTCGCTTGAATTCAGACTTCCCGCCGTGCTGAACAGAAGCACGTGGAAAGGCATAGAGGAGCCGGTTCTACCGATTCATAAGCTGAGATTGGAGAACATGATTATGTATTGTGTTTATTTGCGTGATTGCATGGACGGGATGACTGCAAGGAAGATACGGGAAACTAGTAAGTTACTTAAGGAAGCAAATGTTGCCTGGGTTTCCACTTGTGACGGTAACATAACAGAGTTTTCGATAAACTTTTGTCATGGCCTTGTCATAAAACTTCTCAAAAGCACCGTCTTATCTTTATGTTTTTGCCCTTTAACGTGCATAAATGGTTGCGATAAAGATCGAAACAAAAACATTTTAGTGAGCTGCAGACAGTGCACACTGTTGGGGGGGGGGGGGGCTCATCAGTGCAGCTGGTGACAGAACATTGACCGTTTAGACTAGTGTGGCCAGATTACAGCACTCCAGTTTGTTGTGAGCTGAAAAGCCATGCCTCACGTCATCTGTTCGATGTCACAACTGGGAATAAACTACAGACAAACTGACTCCACAATGGCCAAGCAACTGCTTGGAAACCAGACCTTACAGGTCGAAACAGTGTGTACTGTCTGCAGCTCAAAAATCATTAATAGCTGTTTGCTGGTTTATTGAGAAACATTTTAGTTTTGAAAAACACAGAAAATATCATGGCGACTAAATCTATTGGTGTTACGTCATTCAAGTGTGACGTCAAAATACCAAAGCTTTTTCGGCCGAGAACGGAAAATTAAAATTGGTACTCTGCTAAGCCCTGGCATTGACTCACATCTAAAACCTGAATCGCTGCTTTGTCCTTGCAGCCGACTTTGAATGGAAAAGGAGCGTGCGATTCTACAGTACCACCTCGGGGGGAATACCCCAGCACAATTTGCATATTCTGGACACGAGCTACAAATACGGACTGGAGTTTCTCGGCGTGACGTCACACTTCGTGATGACGTCAGCAACGGAGAAGGCCTTCGTGTCGATGTCGATCGGGATGCAGGAAGCCAAGGTACAATGGAAATTCTGAATTATGGATAAATAGCCGCAACAATTGGCCTCGACACGACATAAAGTTACAAGCCGGGACTTGCATGAAACTTTTTCTACGTTTCGATAAATGCTGTTCCCATTATCAAGAAAACGCGTTTTGGCTACGACAGTTGTTCTTATCTTTTTTAATTCACCCCGTTACCCGATATTTAAAGATCAAATGCCACACCGGAATTTTAGTTTGCAAATAGTATGTTTATGTCAGTATATCAGGAAAAGAAACTAAACACTTACAATTCATAAACCTTTTAGACTCTAATATTCATTGCTACAAAATTATTAGTTTTAGCTCTGGAATGACTTTCTTTAAAACACACAGCAAAATTTTACTTCCTAGCAAATTCCATTCCCCCATTGGGAAAATTCCCCCGGTTGAAAATTCCTTGGTCTACGACCTTACTTCCGAACCCTTGTTACTTTGCGTTACTCGTATTTCTCGTAAAGGGGTCGGCGATAGTCGGTGACACTTGCACGGGAAAAACTGAAACCGTTCAAGGGCTCGCTGCTCTGCTCGGAAAATACCTTTGTCTCATCCACTGTAGCGAGTCGACCGAGATCTCATCCTTGGCAAGAGTTCTGCAGGTAATCGTTGAAATCTATAAGATAACTATGGATCACGTGCATTCGTTATTAGCTGCAAGAGTTGTTGGCATAAGAATTTAATTAAGACGCCTATTTTTAACGTTGGATTTATTGATGCAAAAACAAGAAGAAATATAATTATATGTTCTTGAATGTTCTGTGTAGAATTGCTTCCTGCTTGTTTTACAAAGTCCATCTAATTAAAAGTTAATAAATCAATTGAGTTTGCTACAAAACGAAATTATTGTACGTCGCCAAACAAAAATTAAAGCGACGTCGGACAGTTGTAAAGTTGCTAACTTTAATGCGTCGTCCATGACCCACTGATACTAATCTACCTCAGAGAAATGAATTTTAAAAAGAAACTTAATTATTCACTTTTCTTGTACAGGGCTTGGCAACCGACGGATCATGGGGGTGTTTCGACGATATTCACTTGTTGGCGAACAATGGATTAAGTGTGATCCTAGAATTCACCGCAGCTCTTTATACGTCACTCAAATCCAAGACGGAGGTTTGTTCATTTTTTTAACAAATATTTTAATTTTTTAAATCAAAAATTTTTTAATCCGAATTTTTGTAAACCCTAAATTGTGTCACAATCGGATTACTAGCCAGCAATTGTTTTTTCGCTGCCAAACGGTAGAATTATTGTTTTTCACTAACTACTTGAACTTTAATGTGTTGTTTTGTGACGTCAGAATCAGGCGTTTGTGACGAGTTTGGGTGACGAAGGTCAGATGATCTCGGTTCATCGCGATCTCGGGTTGTTTCTCACTTTCAACGAGACAACTTTGCCACAAGCCAAACTTTCCACCGCCTTCAGGTAGAGTGTATTTAGGCCTACCATACGTCCTCGTTTTGGAGGACATGTCCTCTTTTTGATAAAAACTAACTTGTCCTCCAACAGCTTAAAAAACGCCCAAATGTCCTCTTTTTCATTTCCTATTTTTACTCTATTTTGTTTCTCTGTAGCTATTAGTCATTTACCATTTTAGCAAAATAAACTTTACTCCTTTTGAGTGATGAAAATATGGTAGGCATATAGCTTACTTCGACTTGTACCTTGCGCTTATAAGTTTTCTATATGCTGCTTTGTATTTTAAGGGCATATGTTGACAACTTACATGGTCAATTACTCAATTCCAGTAATAAACCAAAAGGTTTTTCTTTTGAAATATCCTCAAAATTTACCATCCAAAATTTTGTTAGGCGTTTTATTAACAACACCAAAGGCATAAAAATATGAAGTAAACTCTTTACCCAAAACGATATTCTGCATAAATAAGACACATTAAAAACGTAACTGCAAGAGAACTTATATAGCGAATACAAAGCGAACGTTTCAACAATCGCAGTTGTCAGTTCAATGTATTCACTACATACAAGCTCTTTGGTTGTTAAGTTTTCAATTAAACTGCAAGTTTGTATCTTGTGTTCCTAAGTGTAGGTTGTGAACTGTTAACCCCGAAAACCTAATTCCAGATCTTTCTATCGCACGACCCACCTTATCAAGCCCGATCTAAGCGCGATATTGAAAGCTCACTGCACTGCTCTTGCACTGCGAGCTCCACGGCTACTCGCTGATCGCCTGAAAACTTTACTGGAGCTTGCTCAACAGCAGCTGCCTCCCGAGCGCCACCATGCGACCAACCTCNAACGAGTGGGTGGACGGCATACTCACTCATGCGTGGCGAAAGGCGAACAGGGTAAGTTTTTTGCGGTTGTACCTTAATTTATAATAAACAGACAAGTGCACATTCAGGGCAACGAAGGGTTGGTTACGTCACAGTGACGTAAAGTTGGCTGTGTAAACACGTTTTGATACCCGAGTCGAAAAGTCGAGTCATTCAACTATCCAAGCCTTGAGACTCGGTACTCGGTGACTGAGTCAAGTCGAGTTGGTTGTAGTGATAGAACTCGAATGAAGTGAACGGCAAAAAAATAGGTTTTTAATAGCTGGTGCGTCGAAAGTCCAAACAACTTTTCCAAAGGCTTTTAATTGAAAACATTTTGATAAACATTGTGTTAACTGAATCAAGCCATTACAACACTGTTCGAAGTTAGTTTTCTAAAAAGCCAAATCGACTTCCGAGTAGCAAATCTTACGCAGCGATGACTCACCTGCAAGCTTAAAACGAGTTTTTATCTGCGTCCTAAATCCCTTCGACCCCTCAACGTTGTAACAGAACCAAAGTACAACATGGTTATGCTTGGATGGCCCGCTGGTCACGTGCTGGGCAGATCGACTCAACAGCGTGTTAGATGGCCACAAGGTGCTGCCCTTGAGCAACGGGGAACGATTGTTGCTGACGAACAACATGCGACTTGTGTTCGAGACAACTGAGCTGAAGAGCGCCTCGCCGTCGTTGCTATCAAGAACCGTAAGTTGTTTCAAATTTGAAATTACAAAAATATTTTATATTGTCTTGAAATTGTAGAAACGTGTTATGTTTTGAACTAGTATTCAGCATTTCTAAAGTCCGTGTCTTGTTTCTGTGTTGATTCTGTTATTTTTTCGAGCTAAAGTTAACAAGCATATTAACCAGAAACTTTTAGGCAATAACTCTTCGCCTTAACATTGAAAAAAGCTATTTTTTTTCATGCAGGGACTTGTGTACGTTGACAAACACGTGTTAGGATGGCGCCCTCTAGCGAAAGCGTGGCTTGACACCCGGACGAAGGACGAAGTGAATGTTTTGCAAAAATCTTTCAACAAAACTTTGGACCCGGTATCGGCGTTTGTCTTCCAGGAATCGAGGTATTTTGAAGTGAAGCATGTTTGGCTTCGTCTTGTTTTGTAACTTTTCTTAGGCTAACGAATTTTCCCTTACATTCGTATCACGTGTAAGCTGAAAAGGTGGTTTCCGACCTTTTAGTGTCCTGAGCCTATTAGGCAGAAAGCTTCGACTTTTTTAATGAAACTAGTAGATACTTTACCTTACACCGTTTGAAACGTTCTTTCATATAAGCCAGATCTTGTGATATCCTGTGGCCTGGTTTAAAGAGTTGCGCTCGATTGGTCGTCTTTTGTAAGTAAGACTATAACGGCAGGTATTTTTTACTTTGCTATGTTAATTTTTTCTTATGCATGCAAACCTTGTCGACCCCCAAAATATTTCTCATGGGGTGACCATCAGGCTTGTGAACAGCTATGAAAAGCAGAATTATTTGCTACTGTACCTTATTTGTGTAGTAAACAGCCAACACAAACTCAAAGACAATTTCTACCACTACGTTTTTAGGATGAAAATCCCGGTAACAGAAGTTGGACTCTTTTCAACTTGTCTCACTTTACTTGGTGAAATGTTAAACGAACACCAACAACATATCGGTGGCGATCTTCACATTGAACGCCTGTTCCTGTTCTGTCTGGTGTGGGCTTACGGTGGCTTGCTGGAGGGAACTGCTGTGAAGGGATTCAGCGATCTGCTCAAGACTCTTTCTTCCGCGTGAGTAATTCACACTGGTTGGTGTAAAGTTTCGTGACGGCGAAACTTCAAAACAAAAAATTATGTTTAAAAAATAATAAATAATAAAAGTAAATGTAAATGAGGACACCAGGCTTTAAAGGTTTGTGCTCAATTATGGGTGACTGCCAACGTATTACTTTAACATACAAATGCTATACAAGTTACAAGAATTAGTTTAGCAAACTGCCTATACATCGCAGTACTTTGATGGAAGCCATCAGGTTGTGCTTTGTTTTGTCGAAACGGCTTTAAATCTCCGATGATCACCTTTCTATTGTTAAAAAGAACATCACCATTACATATGCCCAGTTGGCTTGATCAAATGCATTGCATTAATTTTTTAACCCCGTCACATCACCAGGTTACCGGATTACGACCATGAGATCTCCGTGTTCGATTATTACGTTGATGAATCTGGGGAGTGGGACGGATGGGCTGCACGGGTCCCTGAAGCCACTTACACTGGAACAACCGATATACTGGGAGAGGTGAGTGGCTGCTATGGTACAGTGCTTCCTAACCGAGAAGAAATTTCCACTTTATAGTTGAGTTATTCATGAAAAGTGTAGTAATTCTTTTCAGGTAGACCAGTGGTTCCAAACCTTTTGTGGTAACTTTATATCACTTCTTGTCTAGTATGGGAGGTATAAAAAGTCTTAAAAGAAGCCAAAAGGAGGGGGTGCTCAATGAAGGTTGGGAACCACTGGTATAGGCTGTTTCGTAGCGGCTGGTACCTTGTTGGGAGGTAAAGATAACGATAATGACGTCACACAGGTGTTTGTCGACACGGTGGACACGATACGAGTTCGGAGTTTACTTGAGTTCACCCACACAGCAAGGAAGCACACTTTGATCATCGGGGAAAGTGGAATCGGCAAAACTGCTCTGATGAACGACTTTCTTGACACACAAGGTGACAAAACTTGTCTGAAACAAGTTGACTTTATTTCGCATGGTGAAAGAAAACATAGCTGCATGAGGTTGTGCCTTATTACATCCGAACAATATTTTTTAATTCCCTCACGCTTTCCACAGACAAACAATCAAGCGTATTGCGCCGCCTAGTGTTTAGTCGTTCCTCTACATCATCTCAACTGCACAGCTTCATCCATCACAACATCCAACACAGACAGGGTTTCGTCTACGGTGCCAAAGATGGAAAGTACCTGGAGGTAATGCCCCGAAACGTTTTCTGTTGCGCCATTATCCCGTTAATGTATGTAACAAATCTCTAATCTGACGTCACAGGCGTTTATTGATGACGTTAACTTGCCGTCACGTGACCCGCACGGCGTGCAACGATGCAATGAACTTCTGCGCACCTTGATTGACGACCATTCGATCTGCAACCTGACAAAACCTTTCGAATGGAGGACCGTGGAAGGGTTGGAAGTAAGTTGGGAATTCCCCGAGGTAAATCCCCGCGATCTGTTTCATGAAAATCAAACTTTTGCACAGGTCTTGGCCACGATGTCGACGGGATCTGCTGATTTTAATTTAGATTCCCGTTTGTTACGTCACTTTGCTGTGTTGCGCTTGCGTGCGCCCTCTAGCAGCGATTTGAGGAGTGTGGTTTATTCTGTGCTTGAGGCAAATCTGTCGGATAAACCTTTGAACCAGGAACTTCATGAGTCGATCGCCACAGCTTCAAGCAAACTCATCGAACTGGTGAAGGATGTACTGCGACCTTGGTGAGTTAAGTTTAAGGCTGTTACGTTCACACAAACATTTAGTTTCTGAAAGCACAGCACACAATCCAATGCTAAATCCATTTATTCACAACGAATAATATACATTTGCTTAAAATACAAGCCAGTACTTGTGTGTAAAACATTTTCAACGTTTCGGCAGACATACTTTGAAACCGTAAGTTTTGCACCTAACAATTTTAGGCATACCAATCTCTGCGTTGCCTAAATTTCCTTTTGTCTTATTTTACAGTCCGATGCCAGGGCGGCACCACTACGCATTCAGTTTGCGCCAACTCACCAAGATGTGCCAGTGCATGCGCCGTCTGGCGGACGAAGACAGGAACAACGAGCTCCGCGTGGTGTCGCTGTGGAGCCACGAGATGGAACGACTGATCGGGGATCAACTTTGTCGCACCGCTGATGTCACGTGGTTCGAGGAGAACCTGAAGCGAATCACGGCCGACACATTTTCACACTGCTTCGAACAGGACAAGGAGCTTACGAAATACTTCGTCACTTTTCCCGGTATGGTTCGATGTGAATTTAATTGCCCAATGGAGGGTAACTTAAACTCTTAGAACACACATTAGCTGTTACACGAAGATATTTATTTATCGCCGAAAAATTTGGGCATCGTCAGTATCTGAAAAAATAACACACGACGCGCAGTTTAAAAAACACAGGCGGAATTTAATATTAATATATTCTTTACAATATTTGCATTGCGTGGCTTTCGTAATGACAACCTGGACTAAGATATTTATGTTTTTAATTTCTTTCGTTTGAATGAACTTTAAAAAGGTTTATTACGTCACAGTCGAAACGAAACTACATCATCGACCGATCGCGACCTCACAACGATCGATTCGAATCAAACTCCATTCGATGAACGATCCACGTGACACCCTCGACTGTTTGAAGGTGAAATGTTTGACCTCGTGAGCTTGTAAATAGTTAATACATTGTAATGCAAACGCTTCAACAAACACAGTTGTCATCTTTAGTTATTTGGAATTCAACTAAGAATATTTTTCAGGTCACAACTACTTTATTGAAATTTAACTTTTTTATGTTTTGTTTCAGGCGCATCTTGCACATTACAACGAAGATCAACAACAAAGCCACGACGCACTGGACAGCATCATATTCAGTGATGACGTTCTGTGTCATCTGATCCGGATGCATCGCGTGCTTTCCTATCACCACGGGTAAGTTATATATTAATACTCGCTTTTTGCATTTTATACCAGTTTTCAACAACGTATAACCATGATGTATCGGTATATTAGGCAGCGGTATATTTGCTTTTATGGTAAAAGTTGACAGGATTAGACCAAGCTCCGAGTATTCGATCAGGAGCATCGCCGTTTTTGAAGCTCGGTGCTCGACAAAAATCGTTAAAACGTCATACCACACGTTTTTCAAACAAGTTCACATAAACAAGTTCAAGTAACAAGTTCAGTCGATTTAAAACATACAAATGTATATTTCACAAAATCATGGGCAATTCTTGTCACCAAGGGTGGCAGTACGGTACGGTACCAGTCGAGGGTCAGATATTGATCATAATAACCACTCTTGATTTAATCTCTAACTTACCTGTAAACAGAGGTAGCATGGTGATAGTTGGGGCGGTTGGAAGCCATCTAACCCAACTCACTCGTCTCGCCCTCCACGTGGCTGACCTTCGACCTTCACCCATCGATTCGTCACGTCCCACTGCGTTCTTCGATAGTCTCAGAACAGCCGTACGCGTTGCAGGCACTGATGGCCATCCTGTCTCGGTCGTTCTCTCAGCTAGGTGAGATATGAATGTTCTTTAGATGTTAGGTTAGTGGTTTATAGCCTGCTTTAATGCAACCTCCTCCTTGTGCTTAAATTGGAACTTTTTGTTCCTTTCCTACTAGACAAGATGCGATAAAGCAAAATTAAAATACTTGGAACCAAAGGTCTGACTAAAAAAATTCCACACTTTTTATGAATAATTATAAAGTGGAAATTCCTCCCCGGCTGGGAACCACTGGAATATCCAAAACCCAACTATTGCACATATTTTACCTATCTAATTTTTCGTTTTACGTTAATTTTACAGAGAGCTCCAGGATCCCTCGTTCTTGGACGCCATCAACAGTCTTCTCGTTGCAGGGGAATACCCGCACTTGTTCTCCAACGATGAACTGGAAGGATTGCTTCAGGTTTGCAAATGAAATCTAGCTGAAGTTTAAACCTTACATAAGCTTTCTAAAGTTGTAAAGGATCTCTGGGAAAGTCGTTCTCAAATCTGAAGGTTTTTGTATCAATAAATTTAACTTCGTAATAAGCATCTTCATTAAATTCTTGTCGCTGGTGCGTCGAAAAGAAACTTTTTGGAAAATTATTTGCTGGCCCAGAAACACTTGATAGCATCGCCTTAGGAAGACTGAAAACTTTTTATGGAACCGCTTAAACCCCTAGGAGTCTGCGGGCCCCACTTTGACAATTTTTGTCTGAGTCGAAGGGAAGAATCAACAAATGTCAAACTCCACCCAGGAATACTGCGTTAAAATAATATTTTCAAACAATTTGACCTTGCAGGTGTTGGCTCCGACCTTGAGACGTCACTACCCGAACATGATGAGCGATCCGATGAAGTTCTTCGTCTCGCGTGTCAAATGCAACCTCCACATCATCCTGATCCTTCCTCCTCAGCACGATCTCCTCAAGGTGGCGCTAAGCTCCTACCCGGGAATCGTCTCCGAATGCCAGGTGATTTCCCTATCACGAGAACACACTTTTTGGGTCATAGTTTCGCTTTGTACATTAGATTTTCGTTTTAGATTCAAAGATGTTATATTTCAGTTCATTGCAAAGACTGTCTAGATTTGTAAATTGTATTGGACATATGAAATAACGTTTTTTTCAAATGTTTTTTATCAATTATTTTACAGGTTATATGGATTCGAGACTGGCCACAGGAGGTCCTCATTCAACAAGCTGAATATTTCATAAATGACCACAGAGTGGCGCACGACACCTCGCTAAAAGCGCGTGAAGCTCTTGCCATGGCCATCGCCAACATGCATAAGTACGTTGTTTCTTTAATAGTTTTTTGTACGGTCTTGTAAACATCTATCAACTGTGCTCAACTGGGTAAAAAAGAACAAAAAACACGGACTTAGCTAAATTTAAAACAAAATGGAATTGATTAGGGAATAAGAAAACTTATGAAAAAACTTAACTCCCAGAGAGCTTGTATGTTGTGAATACATTGCAATGAAAACGTTTCGACAAACGCTGTTGTTATCATCAGTGCGAAAAAATGCCTTTGAATTTAGATGAAGCCTCGTATCATATCGCTTTTACGTCGTGTAAAAATTTTTTTAATATGATTTTTACTTGTCGAAAAAAGACAGCGACCAGTGACCACGATCTAAACTTCCATATGTTTTTCCACAGTATTACACTGCGAGATTGCAAACAAACTTCGTGGGCTGGTGACACCAACCCGACTGTGACAGTAACGGGAACGAGTCTACAGACCAAGAAAGACAAGGAGTCGATCAAAGTGGAGAAAATGGAAATGCCCAACCTGCCTTACGCGAAAAGCATTATCCTGGAGAGAATCAAACTAATGAACAAGTAGGTCGCGAAAACTTTTCTCTCTCTCGACTGCATTTGTCTCAGGGGTTCTAAAATGGGGGGGAATTTTGTAGTTGCGAGGGGAAATTTCTTTAACATTTTTTGTGTTTTAAATAAATGCTTTTTACTAATTGATTAAACTGTGTGACCCAATATATGCGTGTTTGTTGTTTTGTTTTAGCCACCCCCAAATTTCCACTACTGTTCGCATCTATGCTTTTGCCTTATTTCTTCTTTGGAACAAAAAACACAGACTTTAAGAGCAGCTCAATTAAAAACAAAACTTCCAGGGAGCTTGTATGTAGTAAATACAATTTAATGCAAACGTTTCAACAACCGCTGCTCTCATTATCAGTGCAAAAAGATGTAATAAAAAACCATGCGTTATATATCACCACATACAAACTCTTCTGTGTTTTAAAATAATGTTTTGAAAGCAGTTGTGTTTCAAAATTTCGTTTATTCATATTTTCTAGGGATAATACGAAGCGCTCATCCGTCGAGGTATTCGTGGGTCCGTATACATACGGCAAGTTCATGCAGTGCTTGCATCTTCTCTATCAGAAGCACAGCAAGGTTTTGAAGGAAGAAACTCTGAAGCTAAAACGAGCGCTCGACACCCTTGAGGAAACACGCAGCGATGCGAAGACAATGAAGAAAGCAATCACGGTACGCCACGTGGACGAACCTGATTGGTTGTTGAACTTAATGGTGTTGGGTGGTTTTTTTAACATATATCTCTTGTAACCCAGTTTTGGGGGAAAACGTTGTTGTGACTCCTCAAAGAGTAAACGAAATTGATACAAAAAGGTATCATGAAGTTACAGAAAACATCACGTCAGATTTATGATTTGTGATGTCACAACAGCTGCCGCGCCATAAAGTCGACATGCTTGGTTTTCTTATGAAGCTTTCTGTACGATTTAATGCCTGGTATTTTGAGGTCAGCTATTTGCGACCCCAAAATTAGAAAATCTAGAGAATATTTGGGGTGTTGTGATCAGGATATTGGGCTGTGTGAAAAAGTTGTGCTCGGCATAGCACGTTATAAAAATGCTTTATTTCAGTCAAACAAGTTGGAGTTTGTGCTACGTCATACATGTGTGACGTAGTTACAAAACATTTTTATGTAGGTTGATTTCATACACTGCTCTATCTTCTACTACTTTTATTACCCGCGCTAAGAGAATATGGGTTTTAGTAATCTGCCGATTCTGGGATTACTTTTTCAGAAAAAGCTCCTCATCAAAAAGCCGGCCGATCAAATGTCTTGAAATCAGCAAAATAACTTTTGTCACCACTGGTTCTGTTTGTTTTTTGATATCACTAACCATCGTATTTTAAATGCAGGTTTTGCGTGCACAGTACAACAGCGCGCAGATGAAGGTTAGTGAACTTTTCAAGCTTCTCACCACTGAAGCGACAAGATTGGAGAAGTTGAAAGCTCATTACGGAACCGGTGGCGGATCCCTGCACGCATTTCTGCAAGTAAGAACTTACTCTATTTGTTTTTTTTACAAAACTGCTAATTAAAATAAATAATTTAAATTAAAAAAATAATTGTCAGAGAGCCTGTATATAGTGAACACATTGTATTGAAACGTTCAACAATCGCTGTTGTTATTATCAGTTTAGAAACGCTGATTAGTTTGCAGTGCAATGTATTCACTACATACAAGTTCTCTGGCAGTTTTGTTTTTAAATGCACTACTCTTCGTGTTCGTGTATTGTGTTCCTCAAACAAATTATCTAATGTTCTCTGATTCTGCACTCGAAATGCGAAAAATATAAAACAACATATTCAAACAAATAATCCCAACCCAGTTTCCTCTTTAAACATTTTTTGAATTTCTTGTGTCCTCCAAAAATCCATCTAATGACGTCATACAACTACGTTACAGCTGCGAAAAGAAGAGGATTCTGATTATGAGGAGGACGTCCTCCTCCGATACGAGGAGAATGATGAGTACGATCTTCAGTTTGAGCAGATGAGGGAGGCAAACCTAAAGTCCAAGAGAGTTCAAATCGAAGAGGAAATTGAAATTGCAAAGAAAGAATTAGAGGAAGCGAGGTCAGTTAGTTGCAATCTCACTTGGTATGTGTAGCATTTGTGTGGTGCACTTTTACAACGATTTACTTAACGTATTTTGAAATCTAAACCAGTGGTTTCAAACCACCAGAGGTAGGTTTGCAAGGGATGGATTATGTTTGACTTTGGTGTAGCAATTGTTCATGGAACTAAGGGATTGGGAACCACTGCTTAAAATTTTAGATTGGCCAAAACCAGTAAAGATTTGGTGATAATTGCAGCGGTTTAACAAAACCAAATTTTTAAGTTGTTATGTCATTGGTTGGGTGGTTCTTTTCATGACCTTCTCTGTAAAAAGTTTAACTTATGAGGATTTGTTGGTTGAATAAAAATGTTGTTTTACCCAATATACATGCGGTAGTTTTTCAAAGGTTTCGGCACATAATATTTGTGAATATGGCTCAACCTAATCACCACAACTAATTACCAGACCGGTTTATATAGTATTCCTTACTTAAGCAAGGTATGCAGCACTTTAACAATATTTTCGACGTTATCCAGGTCGAGCCTTGTAACAGCAAAGAACCAGGTCGAATTGTGGAAGAGCAAAGTGGACAGGGGGTGCATCGAGCGATTAAAGGGATTCACCAACCCCCCAGTTCTCGTTGCCCAGGTAACTATGACGAAACAGAAACTGCTTTCGGGAACCAGAATGTCAAATACCCCAAAACCGTGTTTTTTAGGATAAGTTAAACTAGTCTCAATAAGAAGATACAGGCCAGTACTTCTGTGTGAAAAACATTTTCTACGTTTCGACAAACGATGTTGTCATCATCAGGAATGTTTTATACACAAGTACTGGCTTGTATCTTCTTATTGGCACTACTAGATGTCTAGCAGCTATAGTGCGACTTTGCCGTGGAAGATTCGGTATATCCAGAACCCGGGCCCAGTTTAAGCCGAAGTCGGGGTCATAAAAAAAATTTGACCCAGAATTTCGGTTTCATAGGGGCAAAAAATTGAAGAAAATTCCGGTTTTTGGGCGGTTTTCGCCTGAATATACCAGTTTCAAACCGGTTGTGGCCGGTTTTGGCCTCCTACCTAACTGCAAACCAGTTTAAACCGGAATCGGAGACATACAATTTTGACGTCAAAAAACTGATTCATTTGTTTAACTGTTCAACATGTCTTTAAAATACCAAACAAACGGATTGTCTTGGCAGGTGTTAGAAATGGTGATGGTGCTCGTGGACGCCCACCCGTGGCTGACAGGGACCAGGGCAGAACCACAATCACAGGGAAGACCAGAAACAAAAACGCCACGAACAGCGAAACGGGGTCTGGATCATATTGAAGGTTCCGATAAGTCATCCCGAGTCTCGTCAGGAAGTACGCTGAAAACAGGGCCCCGAAAGCCCGCCAAACCATCGCGCCTGACTCGGCAGGTCACCAGAACCGCGAGTTCGTTTGGTAAGTTTGTTAATTTAAACTCAATTAAATACATAACAGCTAGAGAGCTTGTATGTAGTGAAACATTGCATTGCAAAGGTTTCGACAATCGCTGTTGTCAACATCTTTACAAAAGACAACAGCGATTGTTGAAACCTTTGTTTATAATGTATTTACAATACACAAGCTCTCTGGCAGTTATGTTTTTAATTAAGTTACTTTTAAAATCCGTGTCTTGTTTTTTTCTTGATAATTCAAGTGTTTGCAATTGCTTCATGTTTTGTGGGTAAAGCGAAAACCCTGCTTATATAAGTAGTTCTTTATTTTTTGTCTAAGTTTTTTAATGCTTCTGCCATTTTGTTTTTATAAACGCTGACAATAAAACAAGACTAACAATATTTATCAAACAATTTTTCAAACCTTTCCATATCACACTGTAACCACACTAAGTATAATATCTGCTGTACTTGATATTAGTGAATACATTCGCAATTCAAATAGTGTTGTGGAAAATGGAAACTTGAAAGTTGTATGCAGTGCTTTGCATGTCAATAGTAAATTTTAAAATAACTGAGGTCGATTTGTTTCCAGGCATGACATCCGGGACACAAGGCGACGGCTCAGTGGACCGGAACAAGTGGAAGAGCATGCAGAACTTTATGAATGACACCGTGCGATTTGTAGAGATGATCCACAGGTGAAAATAATCGTAAATCAACATAAACATTATACCCTCGGTCTATTTCTATTTTCTTTCTTTTCCTCTTGAAGTTTTATAAAAACATTACTGGCAGAGGACTTGTTTGTAATGCAAACGTTTCAATAATCGCAATCAGTGCATCCACTTTACACAATCTCTTTGGGAGTTGTGTTTAAAAATTAAACTTTTTCTTCCATTTCTTGTTATCTGCAGTGTGAACTGGGAATATGGTTTGAACGAAACGATCCTACAAGATGTCGAATCGTACTTGGTGAAGGGAAAGGCCGGTCAGGAGGGCGTTACTGGGGAGGGGTCACTTCTTCAGGAAGCGCAAACCGTCATCCATCAACGGAAAGCTACTAGTAGGTTACTTCTGGATAAGATAAGACCACCTATGGCCTTGTATATCATATTATTTAAAAGAGCTTGTATGTAGTGAATACATTGTAATGCAAACGTTTCGACAATCGTTGTTCTCATCATCAGTTCATAATGACAAGAAGTTTCAAGCCGTAAGATATACCGAAGGAGAAAAAGGAAATCGTGACGCAATTAGTACGCCATGAAGTAACGTTACCAATATAATGTATTGTCAAAATAGGGTTAGGATTGGCAGTGTTTCTATTTTAGCCATTCTTCATGGCCATGCTTTATATTCCCAATATCTTATTGATACAACATATATTCCTCAAGACAGCATTACTTTTCTCTTCCGGTTACAAAACCATCGAACTGAGCACTCATAAAATTCCTCTCTGGTTGGGAACCACTGCTCAACGTAATATTATATTGCAGATCCTGGTATTACGATATCAGCTGCGAGATATAGCAGCGAAGATGCTGCAGTTTTAGTTGAATACGTCATCTCTATTGTCGAGTATACGCGTCTGTGTGGGCCACTGAAGCATGCGATCGACCATCTGCAACAGCTGGAGACAGAAAAAGACAAAATCCAACAGGCTGAGATTGAAGAGCAGAAGGTTGGTGGTTCGAATCTCATACGAGGAAGTTTTGAAAGTTAAATCTGATTGATTGTTTTTATATTTAGAAGTTGTTTCATTTGTCGCGTTACCGCTTCCGCCGAAAGAATGTAAGCATAGAGATCATATGTAGACCGTACGCTTCATCTGACGTCATATTACTGAACGTAGAAAACAAATACATGCGTCATAGTAATAGTTCGCAGTTTTGCAATTTCATTAAAGAGATCAACATAAACTACGAATAATTGGGAATGTACGAATCTTTTTTATCTGACAACCTAATGGCACGAGGAACATAAAACATTGTTTTCCATGTTTTGCGTCAGTACAAATCTCATTAGATGTTAGGCATACACAATTCACGGTGTTAAATAGTCTTGATAAGAAGATACAAGCCAGTACTTGTGTGTAAAACATTTTCTGCGTTTCCTTATGATGACGACAGCGTTTGTCGAAACGTAGGAGATGTTTAAATGTTTTACACACAAGCACTGACTTGTTTTCCTTTCGAATTTTTCCTGTCTTTGTAAACTGCATGCTTCACAATCCCAAACTCTCATATCACTGAATATTTTTTGTCACAAACCATTTAGTAGTCAGGCATTTACTGTTCTAACGTAAACTTAGAACTAAATTTGGAAACATATGTTATGAACATTTTGGCTTTCAGCCTGTGGTAAAAGTGGATGAGAGCGATGGAGATATTAGTGCGGATGAGGAGGACGTTGGATCCACGACATCGATCGATGGTTTAACCAAAGACGACATTCAGACTTTACAGGGCAGCGTGAATGCCTTGCAGCAAAGGTTGGTGGTTGAATTGACACTGCAATTTTAACAANATATTTCGTCTTGTTATTTGCATCATCAATATCTTAATCTATTGTATCATTTTACAACACTCCATAAAGTTTACAGTCTGGCAGTTACATGCAACTGATGTCTTCATTCTTCACACTGAGTTTTCGGTAACTCCTGAAATTATATCATAGACAATTCCCAACCTACAGAATTTACAAATTTAAATCTATCAAAAATTTGCTGCCCAAAATAGTTCATAAAAGCGACATACTTCATTTATCAAACTTTTCGGCAATAACTCATCATCAGTGATACAATATTTTGGAGAGTTATGAACAGATCCGTGTTAAGTACCTGCAGTTATAAAAAGTATAAAACTTTTTTCTGACCTTTTTTTCTGCAGCCTGAAACCATTGGAGCAAAGTTGGTCGCACGAACTCGATGACACCATAAGCAGCGAGGAACTCGTGACAAACTGTATCCTAGCCGCAGCTTACCTCACCTACTGCGGCGGTATGACGTCAGATGCACGTCAGAGGATGACGTCATTCTATACGCATGTCTGCGAGCACTATGAGTTGCCAATCCCAAGTCGCATGCTTTTCAGGAACTACAGGTAATTTAATTCAAAACATAACAGCCAGAACTTGTAGTGAATACATTGTAACACAAACGTTTTGATAATCGCTGTTATTGTCAGTGCAAAATACAGGAGTCAGGTTTTTGATTTAAAACAAGAATGTTATTTGTTTTGTGGTTAACTGTTTAAAATGAGTCGCGATTTTCCCACAGACAACGTTGTGAGACAAAAACCACACAAAAATTCTTTTGCAGACTTCACGAATTCCTTTTCACACCGATTGATGTCCAGCAATTCGTTTCAAAAAAACTCCCCGTCGATATTTTCACACTGGATCAAGCTTGTCTGCTCACCGCTCAACACGCCACCTGGTGTCTGGTTTGCGATCCCGTCGCTAAAATCGTCAACTGGTTGACCGATTACGTCACAAACAACCTAGTCATCGTCCAGTACAATGTATGTGACGTCATTCATATGACGTAAGCGTCTTGGTTACGTCACTGGTGACGTTGTTTTGTGTGCGCAGGATCTTCGGGCTCAATTCGAGACTTGCCTAAGCGAGGGGAACACCCTACTTATTACGTACTGTGACGTCATAGAGCTGTCGAACGACTATCGATTCCGCGAGGTGTTACGTCATAGAAGAGAATTCCACACAAGCAAAGCTCCCTTCAAAATAATGGTAATTTTCTGTGAGAAATACTTACAGTAAGATCTAGTGCTGGACCATATAGGCTTGTGTAAGATGAAACCACACACACACATGTCGGTAAAACATTTACCGCAACTTTTAAGCTACAATTATCTAACGTGGTCAAGTTGATGTTGCTGTTGATCGATTGTTTCTAAGGTACCAACCAGTTTGATTTAATAAACTTGTTTTAGGCCAGTAGGACAATATATGAAATCTAATTTACCTATTTTGCTACTTCTGCCATACTCAATATAAAACATTGCTATTTTTAGCTAACAGGTTGAGCTAATTATCCACCTGCTACCCTGTCATTATCCACATGTTGGTGGTTACCACTAGTTTAAGATTTCTCTTGCGCACTTAACGTGACATTGTAAAACGGCTTGTTTTCATCTCTCACCTGGGTGCAAAAAACTGCACAAATAAATTTTCTAACGGTTTTCTGAAAACCTAAACCCTCAGGTTGGCGACCACGAGGTTGAATGCAACCCCACCTTCCGGTTGTACTTACACACTGCAACCCTGCCGCAAGATGTCCCACCAGAGATAGCTGCCTACACAACACTTGTGTACATGCAATCCACGCGGGAGGGAGTGCAATCTGAACTACTTGACAGGTTGGATATTACTTCGTAATGTTCAAGGGCAAAAGAATCGGGGGGATATTTTTACTGCATATGCCACGAATACTCAACTGTTAGAAAAACCGGTTCAGATACACTAAGTCACAAACAAATGGTGGCATTTTTTTGCTGTATTTCGTTGTAATGACGTAAAATTGACTCGAATCGTGCTATCCAAAAAACTTGAATCGACTTTTGCGATTATGATAAAAAGACTTGTCTCTACAAGTCATCGCCTTCACTGAGATTAGAACCAACAACCTTGCGAGATGGGTTGGTTACGGAAAAGTTTACTGATCACCGTTTGAAAAGAAAAAAATAAAGACTTTTTACCATAAATACGCTGGATCAAATAGTTCTTAAAACCGACATACATTACTCATCAATAGTTCTGGCAAAAACCTCATGCCATCATCAGTGAAACAATAAAACTTGCGCCAAACACGCAAGTATTTATGCACGTAAGTGAGGAAACGAAGAAAAAAGGTGCGAAAAAACACGTCATAGAGAGTATGAAAAGTCGACTACTTGTCAATTAAGCCGCTCGGCAGTCTTGTAACGCGCTAGAAATGCGCGGAATTGATAAACAAACAAGATAACACAGCGCAGTAACACCCAAACACAAATAAAAACGTGTTTCCGACTTTGCACCATTCACCATCAGGTTCATGAGATTAGAGAAACCCCGGCTTCGTGACGAGTGGACCAACACACAACGGGAGAAGTCGAGAAACATGAAAATCCTCGATGACCTTGAGGAACAACTCAAGGACATTTTGGCTGGGGACTTCAGATTGCTCAATGATCTCGCTATAACGAAGAAGTTGGCGGAGATTAAGAAGCAATATGATGAAACTACTGAGACGTGAGTAGCTTTGATGTTTCCTTGCTCAGCTGTCGTTGATATAATTTCAAATGTTATTTCTTTCCAATTGTAATATTCTGTGTCTTAGTAACATTCTTAAAATTTCAGCTAAATTAGATTTTTTGAACACATTAATTTTTAACGCATTTTTATGTACTATGCTTGCTGAGTTTTAGAATGTGTGAAATCCGTTTACTCGCTAACTGAACAGGAAAGTATATTATCTGAGGGATGAAATTGGGATGTTTTTACAAACGTGCGACTTTAGTAAAAGTAAAACGTTAATTCTAGTCCGAATATATTAAATCAACTCTAAACTGTTGATGTTTTTACTTTTTCTACATGAAAACGAATGTACAGTTCAAATCGCTTGAACTTCCTCTGTAAACGTGTAACCAAAAATCATTCTTTGTCTGCTTTCCAGTCAAAGCCGGATCGACACAGCAGAACTGGGGATCGAGCGAGCAAAAGAAGGATTCCGCGAGGTGGCGCTGCGGGGTTCCGTGCTGTTTGACGTCACTCGGGTAATGCCCGTGGTGAATCCCCTGTACCATTTCAGCTGGCAACATTTCATCAGGTAAACACGAGCCCTTGACCTCGATGACCCCTGATCACATTATGACGTCATTATGTTCATGTTGTGACGTAGGCTGTACGACAAGAGCATC
>QXVZ01023945.1:0-10748 GCA_008931825.1 Phallusia fumigata | reverse complement strand
CCTCTCCTGTCTTTTAGTTTGACGCTTTTCCCGTCTGCCCCGTAGTTCCGTCTCTCCCGCCTTTTAGACCATGTTTCCCGTATTTCCGTCGTCCCGTATTCCCGTCTTTTAGACATGTCCTACCGAAGCTTCGGTTTGGCGAATTTATTTGGCCTACTCAACGATTGTGACGAAGATTTGGTTTCGGCCGAAACCGAACTTGTATGTGCACAAAAAATAACGTTCTGGAACACACTATTACTTAAAAACAATTCAAGTCTAACAACGAAAAAATGCAACAAAGAATTTATGAATATTTAGTTTCGTAACAATAAAACTGTTGTACCGATTTTAAAACAAGGACGTCAGATGGCAAATGTTTTATTTATGCGGTCAACTAGTATTTATTAAAGCATAATCGTTTTGTCCACTCCCAGCATAAGATCGGTAGCTCAATTGGAGGCTGACAACGATGGCCAAGGCAACCTTAAAACGCAGAGAACTCAAGTATTATTACAACAGAACTATGCTGTTGTATCACCGCTGTTTGCCTGGCAGTAACAGCATATGATTTGGCGTGCGGGTTTGCGTGACGTCACAAATGATTCGGTTTATTCGGCAAAAACTACTGAATTTTCGGTTTCGGTCCGAACCTTAGCCGATTCGGTGCATCACTGTTAATAATGTGACCAGATTGTTGAAATGTGACAGTAAATTGGTTTGATTTTGCAACACAATAATCAAAGATAAGTTGACAACAATTTTTTTCTCGGCCAACCCAAATTTTTTTCGGCCAGGGGCTTTAAAATTCACCCAAACTTCTGAAATTTTGCCGAAAAAAGGCTTGGTTAGGCCAAAGACCAGGGTTGTTAGGTTTAAATCACAAAATTCGACCAAATCACAGAAAATTCGGCCAAATTAAACAGCAAACAGCTTGTTTAACACTAAAAATGTAGGCCTACTTGTTTTTCAATGCCAAATGTCGCAGATCGCTTTAGACACAAGTTTCGACTAACGGTAGGAATTTGAAAAGCTAAGCAAACGCAGCACTAAAACAAAAACTACGTTAACTAATAAGCGACTTGTGTGTATGGGGGCACTTGTGGTATACGGACACGTTAACTGCCCTGATGATCTTGGACTTGGTTTTGCAATTAAATGACCAAAGAAAATTTCGGCCAAATGCGTTTTTTATTCAGATTGGTTCCGCTTTTTTGCACCTGGTGAGAAACCTGTAATAAGAACGTAAATTACCGTCAGAGTTTTCTTGTTTTGTAAGTTTGGCAGCTTTTTTTTCCAAACAATACCGCAGTCTCTGGTTAGGCTATTTAAACAAACTTTTTTCAAAAGAAAATATTTTCTCCTAATTACGCATATCTCAAATTAATATTCAACGATATAAACATATAATGGCTTCATTTCTACTCCACCGAACTTTCACAGAATGTTCTGTAAAACATAAGCATTAAAAAAGCCTATACACGATGTTTCAGCATATTGGGAACATATCGTAATAATCATGACAAATGTCGACATATTCACTCAAATGTGGGAAATGTGCGTTGACCCTCAAATTCATCGCTGCTCTTACAAATTTACACATGTTATAACTATACGAATGTTGTGGCTTTCAACCAATGCCGACAAATAAAGAGTATAGTCATTACGAATAAGAACCGTTTTTCGCAACTAACCGTCGTAACAACGTGTTTTGGGGCGATGGTGTCATATGACGTCATTTGCGCAAAAAGATGGGGTTAGTTAATTTTATTTCGCTGTAACAACGAGTCGAGTTTACCTTTTAAAAACGGAATCTTTAAACAAGACTGAACATTAGGCTAAGTATTGTGGCGACCTAACTAATTGTCTGCATGATAACGTAGGCTACGGAAACGCCGAACAGAAGGGATAAAACTTTAAGACTATGTATAAACACATTTTCAGAAAAAATTTTTGTGAACATTTAAATATTATTCTTTGGTTAAATTTAAACATAACAAATTGATTATAGGCCAAAATTTAATATTAGTTGTGACATCACGATCGCGATGTTGGTATTGTTCACGATATAGTGAAACCTTTTGCACTGGCTCATTATAAAGATGTGTAAATTTGAAAACGTAGCGATGAGTTTAAGGGCCAACGCACATCGCATATATTTTTGAGTGAATATGCCATATTAGTTATGGCTTTTCGATCGCGTAGTTGGTACTATTCCCGATATGGTGGAACCTTTGCAATGGCTCATTTGAAAGATACGCTCATAGAATTAGCTTTATTAAAATGCATTACCTTCCGTATTTGCAACCTTCCGTGCGACACGCTTGAATACACAATTGAGGGGGAATCACCCAACTGGCGCACAAGCAGTCATGGATGGTACCTTAGATTACTGGTTAGTATTTTATGATGGTACTTAACTTGTTTAAGGTTAGCGTTCTTGGGGTCAGGGGATTAGGATAAGCCAAAAGGTGATGGTAAAGATATTAATAAAAATCCATACCGCCTCAAGCGGTTTAGTGAATAATTTCCTACATGTGTGCTATAGACCTCAACTTTCCTTTTTTATGTTGATTTACAGAATTTGCTCATCCCATGATATGGATTCACTGGATTTAAATGATATTGATGTATCAGTAGCCACAAGCCATTTAAGTGCTCTTACAAGCGGAAAACAACTGGATACCACTGCCACTAATGGCAACAGCACTAAACATTATAAATGTATCACAAATTCTGCGGCCAGTGGTCAAATTCGGTATGTAAGCGTTGTTAACCATTTTGTAGCACACAAGTGGGAGTGTACTTTCTTGACCAAACACAATACCTCTCCAGTCTGCAGAATATGGCAGTTCCCGACAAGATTTGGGGCGTGCTAGACTGAATAGTACCGCGTGCGCGACCCCTAAGTCCGCGTGTAACACAAGTGACAAAGAGGAGTAGGCAGGGCAATAAAATGTCTTTGGTGCAAATGTATTTGCAAAGTAACAACAAAACAAGCACAATCCCTGCCAATCCAGACCCCTTTACAATGCTATCTGTTTATATGTCTAAAAACATCCTGAATCAATTTGAAAACACCCGAGTCGTATGTTTGACCTTCATATGCAAAGAAAAAATCTGCGTGCAGTCAAAAAAAATGGCGTGCAAAAAAAAATTTGAAAAACAACTCGTGCATGCAGCTGCCATTGATTGGATAAGTACTCTTACCTATGCCTGACTTTGTGTGTGACACATCTTAAATACCCACAAATCTGGTGCACTGCCCTCACCACTACTTTAGGTATGATCACAAACTAATCATGACGTCATAATTGGCATTGATGTCGCCATATGTGAAGTTTCCACTTGCATTGTTGGGTATTTCATGAAATCATGTTTTATCATTCCGTATATATTTCTGTGATGAAGTCATAGTCACATCATTGTGCATGGGACACATCCTGTGTATGATGTAGTCTGTTATATATTAAGGTCATTGGAGTATTTGCACAGGTGAAGGAGTTATTCTGTTTGGTCAAAAAAGTACACCAGACCCTATGAATGGTTTGTACATGAGGTTCAAAATAATGATTGTTGAATAGCACCATGCTACTTGTTTGCGACTACCTTTAAACATCATAACATTAAAATATTCTTACTATTAGATTATTAACAAAAAATCAGCTGTGCTTACACATTTCCTTCAGCATCACTGTTGCAGCCCCAGTTAAATTGATTCAATTTTAATAAATAGTTCCACCTGCTGCAAACTTAAGAAGTATGTGTTAACACCCCAGTGAAAATTACTTGTACAAATATATACAGGTCATCAGCAGTTGTTCAGTACTCTGCCTCAAAATATCCTACACTGTTCACGCAGTTGGCCCCCAAAACCAATATTAACTTGGCACCATCAAATTGGCTAAGAAGAGCTGCTGGACTTCGTCCTAATATTCTTATATCTGGCAGCCGCTCACAATCTCCAACAATTGACATGACAAGAAAAGTAACTTTTTCTAGTTTAATTATGGCAGACAGTCATATTGAGATGATGGGAAATGTTGATGTTGTATCTGATGCAGAGGTAAGTACTTTAAAGATTCGCAATACAGAATTTGGAAAGTATTTTGGAACATCAAAAAACTATTTAAATCCCTTTCAATTTATGGCCAGAAATTTGATTTTTTCAAGGCTGTTCACTTTTTTGTCACCTATTACCCAGATTGTAAAGTTTGTATTTTTTGTGTTGATTGAAGCTGGATTTACTGATATTTTTAGAACATGATTCAACACTACAAAAAAACACCCAATAAGTTTATGTACATTGTCCTAAAATATCAAAACTTTACAATATGCTTGCAGAAACATTTATGTTGAAAACAGCTAAGGAAATTAGGGCCATAATAATGTGCAGGTTTTAATACATACATATGTATATCCAATGTAATAAATAGAATTGGTAGATGTGAAAAATATCATTTAAGGTCAGTAGTGTGCAATGGCAATGTGGAGAATGGCATTTCTATAGTTTACGTTGTTTTTTTACAAACAAATATAATTTTTAGGTTGTGACAAATGTGGTCACAAACCAGTTTCAATGCAATCATCTTGCCCTATCTGTCTAGTGCAAAAATAGCTAAATCTGTGAAATGAGAGAATGGGCAGCTCCCTTCTTATGAGAAGAAAATTTTAAAGGATAAATTATCTTTTCCTTCCTAAGTGCATTGCAAAATGCAAAATCTATGTTTGTAACTATTGAATCATATTATTATTCAAGAGGTTAAAATTATAACCACAACACCAGCTTTATTACTTGCAGAATATAAAAAAATTACTCAAAGCTCCATACAGCAAGGCACATATAAGTATGGCAGTTCATCGAGTTGGCAAAACACTACTTCTTGAACAGTTCAATGTAACGAAGGATTTAGGTAAAGATATCAATAGCCATTTCTGCCAAATTATAATTATTATTGTTCTGTATGCTTTGTGCCTTTATTGCATTTAGATATCGTACCTTGTAAGGTTTAAGCAAAAATAATGTGTTTATAATTGCTAAATTTTAATTACAATATTTCAGATCAACAGCAAGAATGGTTTAGATTTGTTTGCAGTGTACTGCCCCATGGTCAACAAAATATGAAGAAAAAATTGCCATCAGCACAACTTAACAGACTTATGCTTTCGAAATTTTTGTACTACAGGTTGCTACCTCCATAAATTGGCCCAATTAGATGGATTGCGAAAAAACCTACTTGTTGAATACATATACAATAAGAAACCTTAAACATTTTACAAAGCTTATTTTCCCTAAAAGCAGGAAATGTTTTGTTTGTGCGTTTTAACCATTTGCCTCCCTAAAAGCAGGAATGTTTTTTTTGTGCGTTTTAACCATTTGTAATGATTATTATGCCTGTTTTGAAAAAAAACAATTGCATATAGTTAGTAAGAGATTAATATGTAAAACACAGATTGGCAGTTGGTCAACAATGTTTGAACAAGCTTAAAAATAGCAAACTTATACAATTAAATAAAAATCCCCTTTTCCGAAAATGTTTTTCACTGTGTTTGTTTTTTTTACAAATTTTTTCTTATATTTTCTCTGCAGGTTTATCTATGTACTTTTAGCATAAAATGTTTGACCCACTATGACCAAAGTTTTACCGCTGGTATATACGTTTATGCAGGTGTGACATCTGTTTTGTTTGACCCCATAGCCAGGTGGTAACCCCACTATTCCCTAAAATAGCAATTATGGATCCCCGTCCACAAAATATGTTTTTTTCTGTCTAACGCGAGTTTGTTCCCATGTTTTGGTCAAGAAAGAGTTATTCAAATTTTCGCACATGACAGATGGGTATCAAAAGTTGTGCACTTACAACTTTTTACCTCAGTTCAGTCATTGGTTGACCTGTAGCCGCTAAAAGATGAAAATTTTAAAACAGCAATATTTAACAAATTATGTCGCCTGGACATTTCCTGTTTTGATTGTTGATACAATGCAAAGTAATGGTAAATACTTACTGAATGTTTTGAAATTTAAAACGTAGGTATGTAGAGTGCTTCTGACTGGTTGTTCATTTCAGCCTGATCAGTAAGTATTTACCTTTCTAGCCACAAATACATGTGTAAACAGAACCGTCAGTTCTGCCCCAAATGCAAAACTATGCAAAGGGAATGGCTGACGAGTTTAAGATTCTACCGGCTCAATGCACAGGGGTTGGTAACAGGCTGCTACTTCACACATAAACAGGCGTTTATTTATGGCGCTGAGCGTTGTGCTGAATAAAATAGTCCTGTCATATCACTGCCGTATTGTCAGAAAAGGTCATTACTATAACAGTTGTATGTATTGTATACGCAACCATTTCCACCATGGCTTTATGTGATTGCGTAGTGGTAACCGGAATGTGTTTGCTAAATAAAGCTATAAAAGATGATACATTACGATAACTTTTTCTATCTACAGTTGTTCTCTATTGTACGGTAGCATTTAGGCTTTTATTGGATTGATCAAAGAGCACAAAATTGTTGTAAATTTATAGCACATTACTAAACCGTGTTACAAAGGGGAATTTGTTATGCAGTTTGCTACTCCTAGGCCACAGGTCACTGCAGGTTAAACTATTTGTTAGTGTGGCTATGGCAGATCATGCTTTTGACATTGAGGTTGTAATGAATTATGTAAGAAATGATTTAGTTAGATTCTAAATGGATTTTTTTTCTTTGTGTTGAAACTAGTATAATGATCATAAAATAGTAGTCCAACTACTGACAGTTACTCTTACAGCCACAGTTGGCATGTGTGCCACATGATTGTCACCCCTGCATTAGACATACTATTTCAACCGCATTGAACTTGTAAATGTAGATATGTAGGGTGCTTCTCATCAGGTTGTTAAAATTTCAGTCTGATCGGCCAAGTAATTACTCTTACAGCCCCAAATACATGTTTAAACGCTGACTGTTCTGCCCCAAATTCAAATAATGCAATGTGAAATGAGTGATTGACAAGTTTACCACCCAAGCACTGCATCGCTCAGCAGTTGGTAACAAGCTGTTACTTCACATATAAACAGGCGTTTATTCAGGGCAGCAAGTTGGTGTTTCGCTAACTAACATAAGACTGTGATTATGCTCTGGTAACCTCACTAACTTTTCTAAATAGTTATTCTTCACTTTTTGTTTAAATTTTTATTCTCAAACTCATCCTGTCCCATTAACATCACTACCAATTATTAATCTTATGTTTTTTGGGGACCCATCTGTTTGTGCTTGCAGAAACCATCATGTTATAACATGCCAGGAAATCAGGGACATAATGTAATGCAGGGATTGAATATATATCCAATGTAAAAAAGGAAATTGTATGTGTGTAAAACATTTAGGTGGTCATAGTGTATGTGCAATGAAAATATGGAGAAAGCCACTTTGTAGTTTCTTTTTAAAATTGGTTATATTTTATGTAAAATAAATTATGGTTAAAGCAACACTTTTAGTAGGGTATGATTATAAAGATGTTGATAAATAATTCATGGTACAAAAAAACTGCAGCTTGACAGAAGAGAATGGTCAAGAAAATAGTCAGACCCTCACAGCTGAATCTTCACAACATGTGTGCCATTCACAAATATCTGACAACAATACTGATATTGCAAGGTTAGACTGTTTTCTTTTACTGTTCTTTATTGCAAGGTTGTCATACAAGGAAGGGGACAGATGTTGTTTTTACAAGACCCAATGTTTTGTAGTACATAGGAAAAGGCATTTAATGGGGCATACTGTATTGGTGCAGACAACATCGGGAGATCCTGTCTTTTATTAATGCAGATTAGATGATTATAAAGGTGCTTCTAAAATTCATGTAAGGGAGACGGAAAATAGATGGAACTATTGGACACCAGCTGATTTCTTAACAAGAGAAACTTACGTATGTTTTGCAGTGCTTAATATTTGTGTCAAGTAGAGATGTTCAAATTAGAATATAGAATCCATGTAGATTCAAGTCAAATTTATAAAGCGCAATTCATCTGCACTTAGTATTGTTGCGGGTGGCAATCAGAAATGCAACAGCACCGATACGACGCCGTTTGTTTCCGTTTTATTATGTTCCCGTTTATCATGATAATAAATATTACAAAAGCACCACAAGTAATGGGAGTAATGCCACCAGTTTGATTTTTCCGCAGCATCAACTAAAATTCAGATGTACCATTGATCATTCAGCTCATTATAGGTCCCCTTCCTAAAGGGGACACATTGTTTTCACTCGGTTTGTTTTTTTCTTTTTTTTTCTACCCCGAGCTTGTCCATGTCGTTTTGCCATGAAATGTACGGTGGACTTGGATGAAACTTTTACAGCTGGTAGATATGACCATGAAGTTATGCCATCTGTTTCATTTGACCCCATAGCCCCAGTGGTTACCCCGCTAGCCCGAAAAGAGTAAAACGTTTTGCATGCTTGCAAACACCACAAACGAAAAGTTTCTGTGATCATATGGTTACATAAGTGAAACTGAGTGGAGTATGAACCACTTCCAAGTTGAATGGAAGTTCAGTGGTTGGTAGTTCAAGTCTGGCTTATTAACAACTTATTGGGCATGAGGCCATAGTGTTTGTTTTGTGGCTCCCTCTGGTGATTAACATTTTAAACAACCTCCGTTTAGGATAAAATTTTAATACGTTTTAGGTTGGGCCATTTTGGTTTATCGATTGCGTTGTTTTACCTATAGCCCCAGCAGTTAGCCCACTAGCCCCCAAAAATGGGTCAAATAGTTAAACAATCTCCGACTTGGATGAAATTTGGACAGTTTGCATAACATGTTGTTGTGGTGCAATAATTGATGTTATTTACCCCGCTAGACCCCTAAAATGTGTTATATTATTAAACAATGTAAAAACTTGATGCAACTTAGACAGTTTCTAGAACATGTCTTTGTGGTACACCAATTGCTTTGTTTACATCTATAGCCTGGATATGTAGAACTTTGAATGTGTGGGGACCCATGAGTTTCTGCCAGCAGAAACAATCATGTCATAAATAGCACAGCTAACTATAAGATCCAATGTAATATAATGTGGGGTATATATCCTCATTTAATATCGGGCAATAGTGTATGTAGAATGTCTATGTATGGTAAGCCACCCTTCTAGTTTTAGTTGTATGTTGTAGTGGCGTCAGAGTGGTAAATAGTAGTTGCTTTACTTGGGCTTACAAACGCTTTTACAACTATCGCACATAATTATAATGACCGCACATCTGACATTGTTTGAACTTTAAATAGAAAATCGCCAACGGTTACACAGTTGCATCTAAAACAGTCATTAGGAATTTTTAAAAATTATTTAAACAGACCTTTACTGTTGTTTTGTTAGTTGAAATTCTGTATGTCAGCCTGCCAAATTAATATAGGACTTGGATTCAAAACAACTATTCTAGAACAGCTAGCTATTCTACTTTGAACATCCCTAGTGGCAAGATTGGTTTTCTATGCTGTTGGTATCAAGTAATTATTCCCAACCTTTTTTGTTTCTTTTCTTATTGCAGCCACATAAATTTTTTATTTCGTATACCTACATTTTACAGGTGCTATGCAAAAAGATTTATTAAACATGTTATGGAATAGCGCATATTCAGTTTTAGTTTTAAGCAGTTTTAACATATTTACAGTTTTAATGCAGTCAGTTTTAAACATATTTTGAAAGTAGAAAGTATTTTCAGGAATGGCAAAGGACCAGTTGTGTTATTCAAGTTTCATATGTGCCAATAGTCACAGGCATCAATTTTTAAACGTTTTGCGAAATATTAGGGGTGACCTTCTCAGATTTTAGAAATGGAACTTGTTGATGTAATAAGATGCTGTGCTAAAACTCAATAAATACAGCTGTTCTGTAACGCAAATACCACGAATTCTGTTTTCTGTCACTTTGTTGTTACGCCGACTCATGATTGTAAATATATATTAGTTTCTAGTTAGTCAAGATTGGGGAGTTGCAAGGTAATTTAAGTATATAACACGCCCTAATTTCAACTTTGAATGCTACAAACATGAAAGAAGGGCATATTATTTTATTCCAAATTTATTTCTTCTTGCGGTGGTTTGTTGTGCAAAAACTTCTATCGAGGCAACATCCAAAATGCTAGCCAGTTATTGATGCGCAGATAGTAATGCCAGGTGACATTGTGCTGTGTAAATATATTTAAAGCGCCATAATGTGCTGAACGAACGCTTGGCTCTCACAAGATGATGTTGAAAGAATGATGTAAATGCGGATTACATTAAACATATTTGGTGCCATTTCTCCATTTGGTTACATGTTTTAAAAATGCCTGCATACTTGTTTTGCTGATCATATTGTTTTTACTCTGTTTTTTTTCTGTCTAACACGAGTTTTTCTGTCTAACATGACCACGTTTTGGTCATGAAGGAGTTGTCTGATTCTTTAAATTTTCACACATGATAGATGTGTATCTGAAGTTGTGCACTGTCAATTTTTTACCCCAATTCACCCATCGGTTCACCCACAGGAACCCAAAATGTAAAATTTTTAAAATGGCAATATTTAACAAAGTAAGTTACCTAGAAGTTTTATATTTTGATAGATGGTAGAATGCAATGTATTGTAATGTATTTTGTGACTTTTGTTTTGATTTACCAATTTTTTAACTTTTTAACCCCAAAAATTGCATTTTTTCTTAACGAGTTTGTTCCCACGTTTTGGTCAAGGAAGAGTCGTTCAAATTTCTTTGTATTTTTACACATGATAGATGGGTATCAGAAGTTGTG
>QXVZ01023940.1:0-29004 GCA_008931825.1 Phallusia fumigata | reverse complement strand
TTGTGCCTACAAATAAGGTTTATGTGACAAAAGATGGCTTTTGATTGAATGTGTTTAACCAAGAGTCCCTATTTTCAGGAATTTGAAAAAACTATTTTGCTGGGTTTCTCAGGATCTGACAAATCTTTTTACTAGTTAACTATGTGATCATGGTGACTAAAATTATTTCAGCTACAAGCAACTGATTTAGAACAATTTTAAGAAGCATATTTTTTGCAATGTTACAGGAACAATAGTCATTTTCAAAAAAGCGTTAAACAGGTTCTAGTTGCAATGTAATCTTTAAAATACCTTGAAAATGAAAAATGTAACTGTTAAACTTTAGTGATTGCAAATTCGCTGGGATATGATGCACGATTACATACACAAAATGTGTGTATTTGTGTCAAACTCACCATCACCGAACGGCGTTGTGTCACTTTTAACTGACATTTCTGTTGCTAAGCTCACAGACTCAACACAATCCTTTCATTTGCCAAATCCAATGTTCAAAGTAAATCAGTTTAAAGTACACCAGTGAAACAGTAACGTGCTAAAACCAAACCAAAATTAAGTTCCTTATCGAAACTTCGGTGCGTCGGATTTAATTATGAACGTTCAGTTACATTAAATTGGGAATTTTAGAACTAATGCAATGAGATGGCAGGATTAGATTTTATTTGGTGCCATCCCTAGGGCATAAATAACTCTGTTATTTAAGGAAAAATGTTTCAAATGCAACACAACGGCTGGTTTTCGGTTTCGGGCTTGTATAAATAGATCCCATAACCATAGAAATCGTTTCTAACAAATGATTTCCATTTGCAAGAAAGGAGTGTTCGTTGTTTTTGAGTTTAAGTTTGAGTACATGAACCGCAGTTTGCTATTGAACACCAAAGACAAACGCTCGGCCGGATTAAGCAGTTTTTGATTGACTCCGAGCCAAAGTTCAAGTTGTTTTTACAATGTTTACCTAAACATGGCCACGATATGCTAAAATGGTTTAAAACGTGGTTTTCTGCGAAGCAGGTTTTTACCGGGTTTTCCATCCCTTCCAGATCCCTTTTATCTAGCAATGTGACAAAATCAATATCCATAAAAATAAAACATCCAAACCAAACACAACATGAAATTTTAAAACCGAATATTTGTAACCGGTAGTTGATGCTGTTGAGCACAGAAGTAATTCGTTGACTTGACTGCCGTCATGAAATTGTTTATTTATAGCTGATGCTGTTAAATTTTCAAGTCGCGTTTTAAAGCCGCATTTAGGTGAAGACACTGACAAGTACAAGAATTCACTCATGGATCATGTTTGGCGACAGTTACGTAGTTTGCAAATTTTGTCTGAAAATCTTAAAAACCAAATTAGGCGTCAGCATAGCGGAGATGTTGAGGCTGGAATAGGCTATTTCTTTCGGTCAAAAACTTTTTGTGGGAGTTATACATGAGCATAAACCTAAAGAAGAAGTTCAAATAATGTTGGTGCAAGTAAAAAGGCAAGTAGAAGCTGCTGCGCTTAACCCAATTTGCAAATTCCCCTAGTTCCCAAAAAAGTACAACGGAATCCAGATATGACTCAACATCGACTCATTGAACGTAAAATCACTTTACCTTACACTGTATTTGGCGCACAGGGCACAAGCAGAAACAGAACAGGCTTTGAAATCTAACAAGCAACTGAACGAAAGCAGCACTATAAATATGTTACATTAGCGACAGTATGGAATCTGAAAAGCTTAATGCGGTTTTGTTTGCCCAAAGAGACGGCTAAATGCATATAATGTGGTTATAATGGTGAACCAAAGAGACTGTTACATGCATCTGTGTTCCATGTATATAATAAAGCAGTTGTGAATCAACGTCTTCTGCTATTGGTTCTAATGTTTTGTGTTGGTCCTTAGGATCGTGGGTGGTTTTGCCTCAGAACACTTTAGGTCACTGAAGTTAATTTTTATTAGTCTCATTTCGCGTGGGTGTATGAACAAACCGGATGGTTCAAACGAGTCTATAGGCTTGCTGTGCAAAACACCAATATATACACAAATATGTTCAAATATTAATAACTTGCATACTAGGAAACGTATATTGCCGTGCCATTTCGTAAAACCCCTTATTGCTGTGCTGAACTCGGCGTTGGTTTTTCGGAATGATTCATCAGACAGTTCGATTGGGGTTCATGTGATTTCAATGGCCCAAATGTTCGTGCGGTACAGGCTTTCCTGTGACGTTACACTGTATACATGTGTCAGTACAATGGTGTGTTATGCAAGGCGGAAGGATCTCCTGTATGACGTGGGCTGAGGAGGTTTAAGCTTGTAGTAAAGACACCGGTTACTCACAGACAGCGGCTTGGAATTACCGAGCAGAGCCTTGTTTTGTTAAGGAAGCTTGAATCATAGGAGGAAATTTAGGCAGAAGTGATCGGTTCCATTGCTCAATGCTGGGCATAGCGGGCTGCAGCGATGTCGTTTCGGTTGGGATTTGTTTCAGAGCAAGGTGTGTATTTTCAGGAGACTTTATTTTCAGGAGAATATTTCATAATTTTCTCTTAATCTCTTATCGTTGGTTTATTAAGCGAAGTACGAACCAATGGTTGTTGCACTAAACACGAGTTATTGATGAGGTGGACATTTCGATCCAAAAGCAAAAAGAGTTTTTGATCACGCAAATATTATCCCATACGGTCTACAGTTTCACCTGTTGTCGACTTTACTTTTAAAACAAGGGCACACAAAAGTTCGACACAGATCTTTTCTCATGCACATTGTCATGCAGCAGCAGTTTATTTGGAGAACCTGTACATTTATTAGGCTTTCCTGCATTGGAAAGCATTGTTTTGGTTTCTAAATATCATGACCTTTACGGCGTCCTTGAATAACTGCTACCGGAAAGGCAGGAGTTCTAAAAGGGTGGTGTTTGCCGTTGACTAGTGAATAACTTACTGCGAACAGTTGCTTGGTTAGATAATTTTCTATGCTACGGATTTGACAACAATGTGATGCCAAATGTAACTTATAAGGCAAAAAAACATACTGAATAGCCTTTGCATTTTTAGATAATTGCTAATGCCATTTGTTTCCGTGTTGTGTAGATTTTGGTTATCTAATCTGCTTTATTTTGCATTCCGTGGCCATATTGGTCTTCAGCAACATACGTTATACTTTTTGGTGACGACGACAAGACAATAAAATGGGAAGTTGCACAAAAGTTCTGTTCATCTCTTTCAACGTTCTTTGCCTGGTAAGTTTTATAAGTGGAATATAGAAGTTCCCTTGGTTTTGGTGCCGCCGTTCCGGTTTTAGGGGTCGCTATTAACCCCTTTAAATCATATTGCACTGTGTTGCGTCCCATTGTGTTTTACTAGCACCTTATCTTTTTTTTCTTTGTTTACCGGCAACCTGTGACCTTTGAATACATATAGCGCAGCCTGCAAAGAAAAGCATATTTTAAATAGATCGCAGCCCGTGAAACATTTTTAGCGTAGTAAATACGAGCGATTCGAAGCCCTTATGTTTTCACGCCCATTGGTGCATTGCGCAACCGACTGGAGTCAACACAATATGTAGCGATTGACCATGCACTGTAGAAGCTCGACGATGGAATCATTGCGAGCATAACGCAGTGGTTCCCGTGCTTTTCAGCATCCTAGACCATTTTGACAATTTGTCTGAAAGCTGTGGGCCCCTTTAATCACACCAGTTATAAACATGTTCATTTATGGGACCCAGATCTTGCGATACTCGTTTACCTGGTTTCTAGAGTTACGCTCGCTTAGTCGTATTTTGCAAGTTAGACCATAACTGCGGATTTTTTAATTTTGCTATATTGCTTTCATCTCATACATACAAACTTATGGACCCAAAAAACCTCACTGTTTGGACTCATGGGGTTCCGCCTTTACGGTGATAAAAATGAAACAAACAAACAATGTAACTCGTTGTGCCCTTAGATGGCTGGCGTGGCTATGTTTGCCGGAGGAATGTTGATTCAGTTCATGGATGTTGTTCAAAACACACTGAAAACTATCAACAACTCGATTACGTCAACACAAATCGGAGGAATTGGAGTGGGTTTAATAGCCCTTGGAGCGTTGGTGCTTCTCATATCGCTCGTCGGCTGTTGTGGCGCTATTTCTGAAAGTAGAGGTCTTCTTGGTGTGGTAAGCAAGTGTTGCACTTTTATTGGCTATTTTATTTTTTCCATATTGAGTATTTCGGTATTGGATATTCTTACAAGTGTATCTCAGCTAATAAGCTCTAAACACGCAGCAACAACACAAAGCCCTCATGGGCTCCGGCAATTTTTTTTCAGTGGGGCGAAAAAAAACCCTTATAATATTCCCAGGGGGGTCTTGTGCCCCTATAAGGCAGCGCCGATGATAGCCCTCTATCCGTCTAGCCTATATTGCCATCGCAAACATTGTTTCCTTTTTTTGTTGAACTTATTTAATCTAATTTGTCATTGACTGTTATATCTATAGCACACATTACCCAGACGTTTTGTTTGCAATGAGTAATAATTGTAAATTAAGCTTAATAACCTCAATCGGTCTTTCGAAACGCGTCAGCTTCCCTGTTAGTATGTGACGTCACAGTGAACGATTGCCTCATCCAATATTCATAAATAAGCAAAACAAACAACACGTAACTACACCAAATTGTTGTGATGTTTTTACCATTTTATCACAGTTCATAAAATATTAAAGCGGTTTAACCAAAACAAAACGGTCAAATGGGTTTGGTGGATCTACGTGCGCTCTACATGTACAAAGGTACCGAAACTGAACGTAACAGACACAGTTTTCATCAACATGATCCACTTACTTATTTGGCAAAAGTTGTCCCATTAATCAACTGATTGACTTTAAACGTTAATCCTAAAATTTCATAGATATTTGACACGCTCGAACCTCTTAGTGTTGGATCCTCTTTTGTACCACAAAAGCGGATATTGGTGCCAACTGGTGTAAAATCATTAATAAACAACGAATGCTTACAGTTATAAAAGTCCTAAAGCACAAAGCGTTCTTAGGAATGTCCTACATTGAACCCATCAAAATGCAAAATAGGGTTCGTAATAACATAACATAACAAATAAGGTTATCGATGTCCCTTGTTTGTAAATGTAAGACTGTATGTTACAACAAAGTTGTTCAATAAATTGCTTAGAGTGACTAGTTTGTCAGAAATGAAATAGTTAGTAGATAAAAGGTTATTCACTTTCCACCGCGCAATAACGGAAAGCAACGTCACACAGACGACTTGCAGGCAGCCTCTCGAAAGTTGCGTTATACGGAAGTTTCGGTTGAGTCTAACGCCATGATTTCACTTCCTCGATATATCAATGCAGATGATTCAAGCAGGTTGCAACAAAATCAAATCATCGAGAAATATTTAGATCAACATGTGTCTAAACCTACCCAACTCAGTCTAATGGTCGGCACCCTTTTCTACGCAGTGAGCCAAAACCAAGATTAAAAGGTCTCAGCGAGCCGCATAAATTTCCCACTTAAAATTCCTTTCCTTGTTATATTTCCCTATTTATAATGTTGTTATAACTTGCGAATTTTAGGTATTTATTTAGAGTATCTTCTTATTTATCTACAAATTAATCACAACAAAAGTAGTAACATTCACAGCAAAAACACAAAATACGTTTATTGGTAGCAGCACAACATTAATGTAAGGGGCAATTTGTGGCAGGCCGGATGAGTTTGCTTGGCGAACCGAATTCGGGATTTGAACCAACGACCTAACCCGCAAGAGTTTAATTTTTCAGCCCTAATATAGTTTTCTTACACAGATTTTTTATGAGTGGTTTATTTTGTTTCATCTTGTTTGCAGTATTTCGTGTGTCTGCTTCTTCTTTTCATTGGCCAGCTCGCTGTTGGAATCGCCGCGTTCGTATACGGATACCAGGTGGGAAAACACAACACTGACAATAAATACTAGGCAATGGTTGTTGTGGTGTGTTATTAAAGGTTATAAACCCATTTTTCTTTTGTATTGCGCACCGAAAGGTGTATCTAAATGCTCCACGAATATTTTGCTCCGAATAAATTTAAGTAAACTTTTAAAATCGTATTGAACAGTACCTATTAAGGCCGCTTAACAGCCCGTAAATGTTTGTAGTACCAACAAGGTTAAGATTTTGTAAAAAAAACGACATTTGTGGTCTAACAAAACATCACGGGCGTTTGTCATACTTAAGATGGTGGTGTAGAATCAGCCAAGCACAGTATTTCTCATATCCTGTCTTGCGGGCGCAACAGGATGTCGCGTCAACCCCAAAAAAGTTCTACAGAGCGGTGTGGGGAAAACATTAGGTTACTATCGAACGTAAACACACCGATGACAAATTGCTTGCATCTATAAACGTGACGCGGTTTACTTAACATGGGTTCAGTCAGGTCTCAGTGTAAATTTCCCTAAATGGGCCCAGTTTTGACGTCAATTTAAAACGTCTAATGCGCTTCCTGGTAAAAAGTATGTCTGTGACGTTGAAGTGTATAAAGTTTAAACCCACTACATGCCTAGGAGAGGGAAATAATATTGGGGAGGGGGGTCAATAGTTAAACTAAAACATTGCGAAGCCTTCGTCGTACCAAAGATGGCAATGCGGCACGTTACGTTTGGTACGGTACGCCCTTCGCAACGAGGTACGTGGTATGGTCATCACAATACATACCGTACCGTTTCCTATCAGTTACAATAGATGGCATTACGGTACAGTATACGCAGCAAAAATATTCTAAGGTACGGCACGCCCTTCGTAACGAGGTACGTAGTAAGCACAACTTACCTCCACTGGATTGCCATCCTTGCTTTGGACAGCAACCGACAAGCTTTGAATTATGTTAATAATGGGTAAAACATGCAGTGCATTCCCTCTTGGTTGACACCAATTTGACCCTAGTTTAAAGGGACAATTATAAACTTCAAAGGGACAATTATAAATAGGCGTAAAATGACNACCCCAAAAAAGTTCTACAGAGCGGTGTGGGGGAAACTTTAGGTTACTATCGAACGTAAACACACCGATGACAAATTGCTTGCATCACTAAACGTGACGCGGTTTACTTAACATGGGTTCAGTCAGGTCTCAGTGTAAATTTCCCTAAATGGACACAGTTTCGACGTCAATTTAAAACGTCTAATGCGCTTCCTGGTAAAAAGTATGTCTGTGACGTTGAAGTGTATAAAGTTTAAACCGACTACATGCCTAGGAGGGGGAAATAATATTGGGGAGGGGGGTCAATAGTTGAACCAAAACATCGCGAAGCCTTCGTCGTACCAAAGATGGCAGTACGGTTACGGTTGGTAAGGTACCTCCTTCGCAACGAGGTAGGTGGTATGGTCATCACAATATATACCGTACCGTTTCCTATCGGTTACAATAGATGGCATTACGGTACAGTATAGGGTAAGCAGCAAAAATCTTCTAAGGTACGGTACGCCCTCCGTAACGAGGTACGTAGTTCGCACATTTCGATACGGATACGTTGCTTTGGACAGCAACCGACAAGCTTTAATTTATGTTAATAACGGGTAAAAGAAAAAATGCAGTGCATCCCCTCTTGGTTGAAAATAAATTTGACCCTAGTTTAATGGCACAATTATAAATAGACGTAAAACGACATGGACTTATGATGTTACATACTTGGTGTTTAAAGTTTGTTAGCAGCAGACAGTACCGGATTTAGACTTGGTGGGGCGCTGAGCTTTTTAAAACCCCAAGGCCTCCTTCCTCTACATTACGTCAGCTTGTACAAGAACAGTTTGTTATGTTATATTTTGTTTCACATGAAAACAAACATAGTAGGCCATCATATAGTTTTATACAGTTAATAATAGACGTTTCATTTTCGAATTTTAATTGTAATACAATTAGGACAACACATAGAGTAAATGAAATTTTAGCCTTGGATTTTTGACGCACCTGCAGATTGCAATGCCCCAAGCTAATTTAGCTTATACCCCGACACCCTGACAACAGTTTAGTTTAAATGATACACAAAAACACGTCATTTTTGCTCTCGTTTCCAGGGTTTTAAGCAGCAGATTGAGGATCAATTTGGCCTGTTGGTGCGTGGATACGGAAACAACCCCAATGAACAAGCAGTTGTGGATTTTGTCCAGCAGAACGTAAGTTATCGAAACATCTTCAAGGTTATAGAAAGATACTTGTGTTCTGAAGTGTAGCACTTACTGCTACTTCAATAGTTTCGGTTGTTGTAATAAGTTTCATATCTTGGCAAGAGCGCAGATCATGGAAAATCACAGAAGGGATTTTTTAGCATACATGCTGGCTTGCGTCATGGAGTGAAAACACTGCAAACAATTTTATTTCCGCAACAGGCCTCACGAGGGGCAAAATAATGATTCATTAATTTGCAACAAAATTATTCACGTCATCGCACCATTCAAGTTCCCGAAAGTGATTCATTCTAAAACCACGCAACCACGAAGTGTCGATCTTTAATTCACAACACCCATTTGTTACATTTAGTTTCAATGCTGTGGTTACAACGGCACCAACGATTATTACTTGTACAACCCACAAACGCCGGCGAATCCTGTAACTTCAAACGCAACAGCAGCAGGCATAGCAACTACAGCACCCGCAGCAACTACAGACTCCCCACCAACAGTCACTTTGCCAATGACGGCAAACACTACAGACCACTCAACACAAAACATGACGACAGCAGGTGAGATTGTGATTGAAGTTGCTTTGGAAAAAAACCGACGACTTTTTGAACGACATTTGTTATGATGCCTAAAAGTTGATGACGTAATAGTACGAGTAATAGAAAGTAGACAGCTGGAACAATGAACAGAGTATACACGTAACAATAACAAATTAATTGTGTTTAGCAACAAGTGCCAACGCGTATTTAACCGGGCATTGGCCAGTAAGCTGCTGCAAGCGATCCAACGGAGATTACACCAACAGTACATTGTGTATGGACAACACGTTGTCTCGCAGCACTCTCGAGATGTACCTCAATACCCAGGTGGGTTACGTCATTGTGTTTACGCGCACTCGGCTACTTTGGCACCCTTGGTAAATGTTGAAAACACTAGTGTGGGCGCATGATGGGATACTTAGCACTTGAAAATCGCCCGCCGAGCTGTTGGTTACAGAACTGTATTCAAACTTTGTTTTTTCTGAACTAAAAAGCTTGAATCAGGGTCAGTAGCCTACACTCAATTTGTTGAATAAAATTAGGTCAGCAACAATAGACACTGACTTCAAAAATGTAGCTTAATTTGAAACATAAATGTTTAAGACAGATGATGACAATAGCGATTGATAAAACGTTTACATCACAATGTAAACTACGTAGAAGCTCCCTGGCGACTATGTTTTAATTCAAAGTCACCACCTATGTCAACTAAAGCATCTTGACCTTAACGTTGACATATTATTTGCAGGGATGCACAAATTCATTGGAAGCCTTCGTACGGTCAAACCTTATTATTATCGGCGGTGCGGCTCTTGGTATAGCATTTGTTGAGGTAAGGGCATGACCCAATGCGCAGACATTTGCATGAATTAATGCATTAAATACGGTCTTGTGGTTATTATGAGTGTAGTATTTTTTTTGGTAGACCATTGGTTCTGAACGTTTAAATATTACCTTTTATTACTCAAAAAGTTCCAAAATAAGCAAAGGGGGAGTGCATCAAAAAATGTTGGAACCATTGTTTTAGGTGTTGTAATGCTAAGCTATCCTCGAATAAGCATAAAACAGTACAATANCTTGGTATAGCATTTGTTGAGGTAAGGGCATGGCCCAGTGCACACACATTTGCATGAATTAATGCATTAAATAAGGTCTTGGTTATTATGAGTGTAGTGTTTTTTTTAGGTTGACTATTGGTTCTGAACGTTTAGATATTACCTTTTATTACCTAAAAAGTTCCAAAATATGCATCAAAAAAAGATTGGAACCATTGTTTTAGGTGTTGTACTGTTAAGCTATCCTCGAATAAGCATAAAACAGTACAATACCTAGCACAATATACTGCACGTTATAAAACAATTGATCATTCGCAACCCTTACTCAAGCAAAGCAGGAAATAGGCCTACAGCGTCGTGAGTTGAAACTTCGTAGGAGGCAAATTTCTAGGCAAACTATTTATAAAGTGACGCAGTTTCCTGACGGAGAGACAGCCGCCCTTTTCCGTATATACACACAAGATCTAAGTTTGATCGCTTCCTTATCTCGCCGAAGCGTTCACAAGACCGAGATACGTTATAATGGCAAAAAGTTCTTCAACACATCTTGTTCCCTCAATCTTGTTGGTGGCATTAGTGTTATTTGCTGATAGAAAACAAATCAAACAGTTATAAGGCCGAAAACATACAGGTATAAAGGGGTCAGAAATCTGTATCCAGTTCGACTGTGTTGGCGTTTTAATAGCATTAGTTCCCACAATAGTTTGTGACACAATTCTAAAGAAACGCATGGTACGAGTGTTTAATCAAGCATGTTTGCAAGTATAACGGGTTTTTGTACCCCTGGAAATCATTTATTACAACCGTAACAAGAATTACGCATCGATACAGAAACCATATGCCACCTAAAAGCTGTTTGCAACAAATGCTTTTTGTCAAACGCATCATATCACCTGAACTCAATATCTTGCTTAGATCCTCGCGATGGTCATGGCCTGCTACATACGCAAGTCGATCGACTAAATGGGACAAGAGTTACTACACTGTATGTTTGGCGCCATCTATCGACAAGTGTCGTGCGAATGACCCGCCTCCAGTGGTTTGTTTTATTTTCACCGTCAGTGATGAAAAACACCGTCTAAACGAGTATTTGTTTATTTTTTGTTTTCCATTTTTGTTTATTTTTAAAATTGGTGACTTCACTTTGGATAAGGTTCTACTGAATCGAAGCAATGCCGCTTAGCTTTCCTGCTCGGGAAAACACAAGGGACGGCGAAGGGATTAGAACCCATAACCATTCTAACAAAGCGATCGCACTAACGCCATCTTGGTGGAATTGGTCGCTGCTCTTCTTTTTTGAAAACGGAATCCTGTTTTTTCTGTGCATTTAAGTTCTCTATTTTTGTAGTTAGACTTTGTGCTGTATTTTATACGATCGCGTTGCAGCGGATTTGCGGAAAATGTTTGCAACCTGTGCTTATGGTTTTAACGCCTAAGGTCCAAATTAAGTTTTACATAATTTAACCTCTCACTGCTATATCGTATCCATGCTACTTCCATACCACTGTACACCACAGCACCCAATAAGAAAAAAATGTGGGTGTCAATCTACCACTAGCTGCATAATGTAGGTTAGCCTGAGTTTTCTCTCTACTTCGGCTAATTAAGATTATTTGTCCGGATATTCCGACTGCTAAAAACTTGTACTTGCATATGTACGTGCCCATCAACGGCCAACATCTACTGTTGCTATTTCACACCACGTTTGATTGTTTTTTTTACGTATGTGTCAATGTCGTTGAGTTTTCACTTCTCACAGCACAACGTTCGTCAACCATACCACTGTCTGTTTGCCAACTGCCCTTTGTAAAAAAACGTTTCAAAATTGGACGAGTGTTTTCCTTGTATGATGTCACAGTGGTCTTTGTTGAAATGTTCGTCTTTCTGCACTTGAACATGTTTGAATAAGAAACTCTTGTAAATTATGTTTACCGACTGGCCAGGGGCCCTTGACCCCTCCCAAACTTCGAAATTATACGTTGAAGTAGTCTGCTACTGTAAAAAATCTCTAATTTTTACATGAAGTAAGGTTACCTGCCCCCTCAAACTTTTAGGTTGACCACGCTATTGCCACTGGCTTTTCGGCTGCACATAAAAATAAACATTTTATTGTCATTTACAGTGAAACGACTTAGACCTATACTATTTACAAGAGAAAGATTTTTTCGCTACAGTTTTAAGCGAAGGTAATGAACTCACAGCAAATATGCCATCCATGGCTCCAAATGTAAATTTCGTTGTCTAAAATCTGATTTGTCAAAGCAATGCTGCAATTAACAAAAAATGCAGAAAAAGTCACGCAATATTGGTTAGACAAAAGACAATCTGAAAGTAATTGGTCTTCAAAATCTATTAGCAAATGTAAACTTCTAAAAACTTAAATGTAAACTTCAAAAATTTGGCTTTGAGCAAAAATGATGAAAACACTTTTCTTTGCAATTCATTGAAGTGTTTCAGACTTTCCAAGTACAGCACAGAAAATAAATATGAAAACCAGTTTATCCTCAGTTATCTCATAGGATCCTAAAGCATTTTATATGATTGGTTAGATAAAAAAGCCTACTGTGTTGAAAGTTGAAAGGAAATAAACAGTGATTATTGAAAAACAAAGATATTTCAGGAAAGCTGACATCACTGACTCTGGCTAAAACAATGACCAATTATTCCATTCCATCTGTCACAGTGCATGTGTTATTTCCAGGTAATTCAAGTGTCTTTCATTGTTAGTCCCATGCCGGCCTGCTGGACCTGGGCCGTCTCTAAAAAACACAACAATATGTATGTTTTTTTATGTACTTTTTTTTACACAAGATGAACAAAAACTCATAAAAATGTTACATTCGGCTATTTAGTTAAACATCTAAAAAGTTTAAGAAACTGGTTTTAATAACATTGAATCAAATAACCTGACTTTCAAACTGAAATAATGGCTAAATCAAATTTCAAAAAATACAATTTTACCTTTTCAACAAATCCATCTCTCCTCATCCTTCTTGCTTCTTCTCTCATCAACATCCTGTATTCCTCTTCCTCTTTCTTCTCCTGATCCTTCATCTCTTGTTCCTGTTCCCTCCTGCTCTGCATCTGCCTGTCACGCTCCGTAATTTGTCCATGAAGTTCCTCTTGCCTAAAGAAACAACAAACATTCAAAGTTATTCAGTTATTTTTATGTTTGTCTGGTATTATAAAAGCAAAAAGTCAATATGATTTTGTGAGCTGCAGACAGTGCACACTGTTTCGACCTATAAGTTCTCATCAGTGCAGCTGGTGACAGGACATTGGCCATTTAGGCTAGTCTAGCCAAATTACGGCACTCCAGTTTGTTGTGAGTAACAGGCTAAAAAGCCATGCCTCACTTCATCTGTTCGATGCCACAACTGGGCATAAACTACAGACAAACTGGTTCCACAATGGCCAAGCAACTGCTTGGGAACCAAAGGGATTGTCGGCTTGGTGTCACTTTCAGCACTTCAGAACTCCTTCTTGGTCAAAACGTGGAAACAAACTCGCATTAGACAGAAAAAAGAAATAAAGAAAAAAAGAAAACAGAGTAAAAACAATATGTTTCCCCTTCATGGAAGGGGACCCATAATTATTTTTTTCATGTCTTGGGGGCCTGTTGGTCAACCAACAGGTTAATTGGGGTAAAATTTCACAGTGCACACTTTCATGACATAATCTATTATGTGTGCAAATTTGAAGAAATTTTTATGACTTTTCTTGACCAAATGGTGGAATTTTCTTTGATTGCTGATTGCTGTAACTAAACCAAACCCTTTTTCACTAGTAAAGATTTTTTTTCCATTTTTTATATCTAACACATATATATAAGCATCGTCAAAATAAACACACACAAAATTAGCACACATCATACCGCATCTGTTTTCTCCTCTCTTCCTCTTCCTTATCTCTTCTTGCTGTCTTCTGAACATCCTCCATCTGTTCTAGGAGCTCCTCGCGCTCCTGGAGCAGAGCTTGCTGCCGGATTTGATTCTCCTCTGCACGCTCCTTGATTTGATCCGCGCGTTCACCCAGTACCTTGCATAAAAATGTAAATCTTGTGACCAGCATCTTTATCAGTCTGTAAAAAGTGGTTATTGTTCTAAATGGTTATCCACTTTGCCTGTTGTTAAACACATAATCTTGATTTGCTTTTTTCTTGCAAAACGTTTTGTATTCAAATGCCAGGCTCATAGTGGGATTGTTCTTTCTTAATTTAGCTCCTGTAACCATGACGATTTTGAAGTTACACAGGCTAGTGTTTTCAAACGTTGGCATGCAACAACATTTCAGGTGGTACGTGAGCATATTTAGTGCTATAAATTGAACTGCGCTCTTCGAACTGTGCTCATATAAAATAGATTTCTGATCAAAATTACTTTTTCTGGACCTGGTGGCACACTGCAACAGTGTGCTACCATCAAGTGGCCACCAAAAGGCAAGAAACCACTGGCTTAGTTGAATCAGTTCTATAACTTTTCTCTTTCAATCAGGGAAAAGCACACTACTCACCTCCATCATTAACTTCTCTCTTGCTACTCTTTCTTTTCTCCACTCCTCCTCCCGCTGCTCCCATACTCTCCTTGCCTCCTCCCGATAGACAAGATCAAGTTCGGCTTCGCGCTGCTTCTCTAACTTCAGTTGCTCTTCCAGAACCTTAAAACAATACAGTTAAAATTTGAAATAGCTGATGACACAAAAATGCAACATTCTGATAATTAACAACTTGGCCAAAAAACAAACAACACAAAAAAGAAGCTAAATACACATATATGTAATAACCATCTAAATATTAAAAAAAATGGTTAAAGGCTATGATGGTATAAATAATTTTTAGTGAAAAGGGTATAAGAGAAGGCAGAACCATAAGCCAAATTGGTCACACATTGTTGAACCAAATTACGCAAAATGATACAAAGGTGAAACCTTAGAAATATATATTTTGCAAACAAATAATATTAACAGTTAGCAAAGCTACAACGGACTAAATAACCAGGCCACATTACCTCCTTCATCCACCTAACATCATCTCTTGCTCTCTTTTGCCNGAAACCTTAGAAATATATATTTTGCAAACAAATAATATTAACAGTTAGCAAAGCTACAACGGACTAAATAACCGGGCCACATTACCTCCTTCATCCACCTAACATCATCTCTTGCTCTCTTTTGCCTCTCGGTTTCCACTTCCTGTCTTCTCTGTTCCTCAACTTCCAACATTTTGAGAATCCGATGATCATTCTCAAGTTCCTCTTGAATTTGCTGAGCTCGTCTTCTTAGCTGAGCCTTATACTGGTGATGTAGGAATCTTGAAAAATGTGCAAATAAAAGTTTTTACTTGCAAACATGTTATATTTGTCTAAAATATGTAAGTTCATTATTATAATGCAGGTTATTTTTGGACAACCAGGTAATAAAAAAACAAACTGATAAAATTGGTTTGCAGAATGCTACAACTTCAGATTTATTGCGGCAAAAATTTAACCAAAAAAAAGGATTCAAACCTATGGAGTTCTCCCTTTTTTCTTTGTTCCTCAATCATTTTTCTTTCCTCCTTGAGTTGTTCGAGTTTCCACTCCTCCCGTTGAATTTCTTCTTCTTCCCGCTTTAGGGCTGCCGCAGCTTCTTCCCGGAATTTTAGTTCCTGCGATTTAAACAATTTTAAGTTGCATTGTTTTTCGTAGTTGGTGAGGGTAGTCACACAGGCAGGGCTAGAAAAAATGGAAATTTCCCGGGAAGCCAACAAAAATTTCCTGCCAATTTTTGGCAAATCCCCTAAGTTCCTGTTACAAAAACAAAACATTTCCCGTGAGTAGGACCAATTTCCCGGGAAGAAGCTTCCCATTTCGCCACTTTCCCCCAAGCACACAGATTTATTTTTATCTCTTTGAAATCAATCAGTCACCTGCATTTGTTTCTTAAGAATTTCAGCTCTCTCTATTTCTTCTTTCTTTCTCTCTTCTTCCTTTCTTCGGATATTCTCGATGGCCTTTAGCCTTGCTTCCTCATATTCATTGGCAAATTTCTGTTCAACTTTCTTTTCTTCTTTTTTCACCTAACAGAGGAGATATTTGGAAATACAAGCCAAGGACTGGGTCAGCAATGAACCAGCAGTTATATGTTAAAATAGTAGTTTTATGAGATTTTAGAGGTTTGGGCAATGTTTATTGAGATGTAGATAAGTTTGGGCAGTTCAGAGAGTTGGTATTATTTCCATGACTACAAGATGGTTTAAAACAGATGGTATAAATCATTTATATAATATAAGGCAAAAGCTTAAAAATGTCTTTGCCTGCAGTATGTATTGTTAAACAAGTCGGCTTACCATAAAACAATTGTTATGATAGGCATTGCAGGAAATGGTGTTAAACAGTCAATAAAAAGGTGCCTGTTACTCATGCTTTTAAACCTACTAAGATATCTTTTGTTTGCTGGCAAAGCATGGTAAATAAACACCAGTACCTACCTCCTGTTTGCGCTCAGTTTGGTCACCCCAAGCTTCAATGACATGTTCTCGATGCAAATCACTCTCCAATGCTCGTAACTCTGGGTTGTTTTCCTTCCAATGTTCATAGAGCTTTTCTTCAGCAATCTGTCAAATGCATGTAAAGGACTGTATTAAAAAAGCAAGACCAGCATTTATTACAAAAAGTTGGTTAGCATTGCAACTTTACCTGATGAAATCAAAACAAATCAGGCGTTTACTACAAAAAGTTACCTGTTTTCGCTTTTCTTCTCTAGCAGATTTCAAACACTCTGTTCTACAAAAAGTAGTACCATAGAATATGTTAATTAAATAGATGTAAAGCATAGTACTTATTACAATAAAGAGTTTAACATTGTAGAAACAAACTAATTCTCGTTTACTTTTGTTTCATTTCTTTTATTCTTGAATAATTTCCAAGGGATAATTTTCGCAGTTCTGCTTCAAAGACATCAGCTTCCTCTTGCAACAGTTTCTGAAGTCTTTCTCGTCTTCTGTGCAAGGAAGCTGCTTTTCTAGCTTTTTCATCTCGAGAGGCATATGCATCCATGCTGCACAAAAAAAGAAAATAGGTACTATAAAGCAGGAGCACTATAATAAACCACAATTTACTTAATCCAAATTTTGGGCCAATTGCATTGGATATGTTACAAATATCAACATCAATAAACAATATTCTGGCAAAAAAATTGTTAAACCCTTCCCTCATGTGTAGAAGATTAGAAAAAAATTGCCTGTTTGGAAGATTAACCTAATTAAGGCTCTTTAGTCTGACTTTTTTGGTGTTTAAGGTATCAAGTAGAAAATGCAGTGTTGGAAGAAAAGTAGGGATGCCATTACAATACTGTTCTTACAGGATAGGGATGCTGAATAAAATTTTATTTTACAAAAAGAACAAAGTTTTTGGTTGGAGTTGTTATAATCAAAGATCAAGGATAGAGAGTTGAGACAAAATTTCCATTAAATGATGCATTTCTGAAAGATTTTTTTAAAAGTAATAATTGTGCAATTTTATTCTTAAAAAGGATTTCTACACGAACCTTTTTCGAAGGGCATTTTCAGACACGAGCTTGTTTCTTATTTTTGTGTCTACGCTTTGTCCTTTGTAATAATTTGCAGCCGAGTTCCATTGGTCTCGGAACATTTGATGCTGTTGGTGCATTCTTGACATCTGCTGTTCAATGTGTTGATGTTTATGGGTCCAGCATGACGGCAAAGTTGGAAGAGCCATCGCTTAATTTTACTACTTAATATGTAACAAACAAATAAACTTTTGCCTTCCCTTGGTGATTCAAAACGCAGACAAATGTTTACAATTTGCGACTGTTTCGTCGCCAGGTTTTTCCGTGGCGCTGAGGTATAAGAAAAAAAAGTAAACAATAAATGAAGTGTTTGTCAGCAAAAAACAATTTCCAAACAATCATAAGTTATTAAACAATTATTTTGCAATACCAGTTGGGAAAAACATTTATGTCATCTCGTGACGCAAATAAGTGAGAGCAGGGTTTGTGGTAGTCTGTGCGGAGTCTTTTATTATTGGATTGACAGTTGTAACTGCTGTATGACCCAGTGGGACTTTTTGGCAAAAAGTACTAAAGTACACATAAATAAACATTTCTTTTGAATAAATGCAGAGAACACGTTCTACAAACGTACAATTGTAAATACAGACATTTTTGCAAAGAATAGAAGCGATTTGAAACGAAAATTAAACCTCTGACAACACCAAACGTTGTGAATTTTTGTGAGTAGGACGTGGCCGTCATCAACCATATGTGTTTTTAATTTTTTTTCTTGAAGAAAGTTGGAAAAGTGTGCTTCGTGGCAATGTGTGTCTCTGTCCTAATGCCTATGCATTTGTTCATTATTATTTTAGTAATGCTCTGTTGTTTGTTAGTTGCCTTGTGATTAATGGCAAGAAAATATATGTTAATTTTGCACATTGTTTTATATTTTAAAGCACTTGTAAACTTTCAAATTTATTTGTGTATATATTAACCTTTTATTAATCACTAACATTGTAGGGAATTTCATAACAGCAGTATATATTTTGTAAATATGAATTTGTTAGTATTTATTGCCACCATTTTGCTTCTTGCTCGAGTAAGCGAGTCTTACTTTATCACTGTCGATGCTCATGCAGAGGAGTGCTTCTTTGATAAGGCTGAGGGAGGCACAAAACTTGGTCTGATGTTTGAAGTAGCAGAGGGTGGATTTTTAGACATTGATGTTGAGGTAATTTTTTCCCAATTATTTGTGTGAGTAATAGTAACTAATCATTTTTACACATGATGATTACTTTTTTGGCTTTGACAACATATTTTTTATACATTGTCAATAGGTAACAGGACCAGATGGAAGGACCATTTACCAGGGTTCAAAGGAGTCCAATGGAAAATACACATTCACTGCACCAAACACTGGAAAATACAAGTTCTGTTTCAGCAACAAAATGTCAACGATGACACCTAAAATAGTCATGTTTAGTATCGATGTTGGAGAAGCTGCAAAACCGACGCAAGAGGGAGAGACAGACGGTGAGTTAAAGTCAGGAATTAAGTAACACTTGGCTGAATGGTCTAGGGTGCTTAACACAGATCCTGGGCTTCAAATAACAGTAGGGTATGTGCTGCGTTCCATGTTTAAATCAAACTTTGACTTAAATTTTTGGGTCTAAAGATTATTTGAATTTGTAGACTGACAAGAAAAGATAAAAACATGTAAATACATTCTTGGTTCCATATACTACCTATGGCCTATATACTTTGCTTTATTTTTGAAAAATGTTAAAGGGAATAGCTAAAATTTTGTTTGTTCCGGAGCTGTGATTGTAAGAAATGATTTTTTTGCAGAGCATCAAAATAAATTGGAGGGCATGATCAATGAACTATCGGTGGCAATGACTGGTGTGAAACATGAACAAGAATACATGGAAGTGCGAGAGAGGATACACAGAGCAAGTACGTAATTACCAATTGATGTTAATTTCAATTGAGACGCAACAATGCTGGATTTTTTTGGGGGGGGATAGCAAGTTGAAGTATAAATGAACTGAAACAGTTGACTAGGCTATACATAAAAGGCTTTGCAGTATTGCAGATTGGCTGGTAGCCTTTCTTTGTGTGCAAATATAATGAGGCTGGTCACATTTCATTGTTTTTATCCTGAGACTGATTTGTGTTTTTCTTTTCACAGTCAATGACAACACGAACTCAAGGGTGGTGCTCTGGGCATTCTTTGAATCCCTTGTCCTTGTTGCTATGACACTTGGTCAAATTTACTATCTCAAGAGATTCTTTGAAGTGCGGCGAGTAATCTAAAACTTACTACTTCTTTTCCCTTTGCATTATATTTTTTGTTGTTTGCCCAAGTTAGGTTATATTGAACTTTGTTTAGGTTGTTTCGAAAAATGCACACAACTCTTTTAGTACGACGGCCCAAAATATTTGACTCCGGCAAAATTTAACAATTGCTGCATCCTATTTTGACCTATTTCATACTGTGTAGCTTTAAATTGATGGGTTATATATATATACTATGTCTCCCTGCGAGAAAGATGTTAAATCCACTGTTAGCAGATATCAGTGACAATTTACGATTTATGGGTGACAAGTTTCAACAAAGTTAAGGTTGTTTATCGTACTTCAGCACATTGGCCAAAACACAAAAAGGGTAAAACATTTGCCGGTGTAACCGCAATCCATCTATTGCTTGTGTTTGGAGATAATTGGCAGTAACTAACAGTAATTACAATACATCTGTTGTTGGGGTGTAAGGTGACAAATAATTTGCTTTCAGCTGTGTGTCTGTTTTATGATGATGTTTTATTGCAATGTGGTTTGGAAAGTAAAAAGATGCAAAGATTTTCCTCTGTTGTGCGATAAATCAGACTGGGATCAGATTGTGTAGCGGTCACAAGCAAAAGTAATAGGGTAAAGTTCCCCCCTAAATGAGCAAATAGTTCCCAAAAGGGTTTTAATACAACCATTGTTTATTCTGAAGTGGGATAAACCATTGCCGGCTTATTTTTACACTCTGCCATCCCCAAAACAAGTGATATTAAGAGACCAGCCCTTGCCTAAAGCCAAGTATCAACCATGTTCCCTTTTCTTTTTAAAAAAACATATATTTTTTTTCATATTGATGCATCTGACCATGCAAACAAGTCAATAATTTTTTAAACTTAAAAATACAATACTTTTTATGCATATTTACTTCATTCTAATGTTTGCTTTCATGACAGTGGCTGCATACATTATGTCCTAAAAAATTCAAATGTTTATTTTTGTAATTCATAAAAATATCTGTGGCCAACAGTAACTCTGTGGTCTACCTGTGCCACATTGAGCATATGTAATCAGAAAAAAACTCCAGTACAGTATGGTGGAAGTTTCTTTGTTTATTAGTAATCTCTTGAAAAGAACACATCAATTACATGCAGCTACATACATAAAAAGTTTCTCATTTGTAGTGTCACACAACAAAAATTACACATAAAAGTGAAAAAGGATGAAATTTGCAGAAATATTTGGGTCTTTTAGAGAGAAAAACAAACATGCCTTCAAATGCTAAAATGGGTTTGGCCTAGCCACCCAAAAAACCATTACATTGCACAATTTTAATTATTTTCACAGATACAGTGAATGATTTTTATCGTTTACCTCTTTCAGAAGAGCATTAGTGCAATATTTGTGATAGACTACCCTGTGAAAACTATCTGTGGGTTGCAATGAGTTTCAGGCGGCTGGCTTGGATCTGTTCCGCTTGGCGTACCACTCACTACTTTTGTCTGCTGAAATAGCTTCATTTATCAGTTCTTCACCTTTGGGATCGACCTGACAATAAAAAAACATGTACTTCAGAGGTAATACATGCACAAGAAGATATTCCAAATCTAAAAATTTTGGATAATTTTCAAAGGCATTTTGTTGTTGCTTTTACTTCCAGAAGCAGTTACACAAATACGTTGTTTGCCAAACATATTTATGTTGGAATAATAACCACACCTTTCTAAACTTAAAAACATTCTCAAAATACCACAGTTTGTAATGAAAAATAGTCTGGTTATGAACACAATACCCTCCAAAACACACTTCAATTTTTCAAACCTGGGAGAGTTCCCTAAAAGCTTCATCACCCACGAAGCAAATCTCATGTCCGTCAGGATCAGCAAGTATTATAACTTCAACTGTCGCCTTTCCTGGTGTGTCCAAACTAACCAGCTCTGTTAAGATTTTGCCATTTATAGCTTTTGCTGAGTCCTGGATTCCTGACAACTGCAAAACCAACGTTTTATTTTTTTGAACGATTGTCATTCATTTTCACGAACCTTTTAACCAGAATGGATGTGGTTTTGATTTATTTGTACAATGAAACTTTAAAAGCACATGATCATACTTTTAAACAGAATTTTAATTTTCTTTGTTAAAAAACAAAACTATTTTTTGGCATGTTTGAACAAACGTTTTGTTTAATCAAGCTCTACACTGAAGTTTTTTAAACAAAATCAAGTGCTTTCTGCACATCACACCTGTTCTCTGGGACATGAAATCGCAACTCTGCCAAATGCTTTTTTGTGTTCAACCTCTCCATCAATGACACAAAGTCCCAGGCTTGCTTGGTTCTCACAGTAACCAAGAGTCGCAGATTTGTCAGTTTGCTCAAATACTTTCATGCCAGCTATACTTGTCCAATATTCTGTGTAGTGTAATAAAGCAGAAGCACAATTAAACAATTAACTTAACAGGGTAGGATCTATAGTTTGATTGCATTTATTTGTAGGTGTTTTGCTGGATTCTGCTTCAAGAACTTACCTATAGACTTTGATAAGTTGGTAGAGGCAATGGAAACCTTCTGAACAGGATCTGAAATAAACAATAAAAATGTGGTGATACTTGCCAATTAAACATTATGTTTTTTGATGCAGGATAAATGCGATTTTCAAGTTGCTTAAGTTAGCCCTCATAGAGTTCAATGTTTGAGAACATTCACCTTAAAATTGTTATAGGCTGTTCAAGAAAGTTTGTTTAGTTTGCTGACATGAGTTAAAATAGTGTCAGAAATACATCTATTAAAAATTGGTAGATTTACCCGATTAACTTTACTAGTCTTGCAATGTTGAGGAATCAACTAATATAAATCATAATTGTCATCAAATATTTATCTATTTTTGTAAGTTTAGTGTCAAGTTATAGTAACAGGAAAAAAGTTTGAAGCAAGTTAAGCTCTGATGCAATATAGTGTTCTGGTATTTATGCAGCCTCTTACCAGTTGATGGTTGTTCCTCATCCAACAAAATGTATTTATAACCCCCAGGTGCAGCAGTTTCATACTCATTCTTACTGAGTTTGGAAAGAGACCATCCCTTGCTCTTGCAGTTTTCTATTGCTTGTTTAGATTTAATAGTAATGCCCTGTGAAGAAAAATCAAATATAAACTGTCGACAAACTATGTCTCATATGGTACAGACTTGCTTAGAACTTGTAAATTTAATGACTTTTTTTCAGATTTTTATCTCCCATTTTCAGATGTACTAGCTATTAGTAAATATGCAACAATGTGAGTAAAATTGTAAAAACATCTAGCACATTGCTATACCTGAAAATCATTTCCCAAAGCATAATCTCCAATTCCATAATTGTAAGTCAGTTCACAGACAAAGTGATTGTTCTCCGGCCCATAACCGATCATTGTTTTACTCCATTTTCCATCATAAGGCCTACAAATATATGAATATTCACAAATATTTGTGTCCCAAACAACCCCAAACATTCTTTGTTTCCACCAAACCAAACATGCTGATGAAAATGCATATGGCAAAAAAGCATACATCAATAACTGACACATACCCATTGCATGTTGCTTTACATCCTTCCTCAAACTCTTCATGTCTCAACACCTAGGAAAGCAAGTACACACTAAAGACGGAATGATAGTAATTTTACACTTTAACTTAATTACCTTCATACCAAGAATCTCCCTGTAAAATTTCAGTGTTTCCGTCCTGTTTCCAACTTTAAAAACATAGTGGAGAGTCCTTTTACCAGACATAATTGCATTCAATCTGGCACAACACTATATAGTGACCCTACAATTGAACCAACAAAGTTTAATGCAACCAACTTTTAGGTATTTTAGCACAAAAAAATGCATGATTTAGTAAAGGCATTTAAAGTTTTATCTCCTGTGGTAAAATGAATATAAAAACATGAAGTATAGACCACTTTGCAAAAGTAGTTAGCATGCAACAGTATGGAAATCTTTTTTCATCTCCAGGTAATCAGCACTTCATCAGTTCTGAACCGCTGGGTGCAAAACGAATCATCAAACAACTTCTTAGGGTTAACCTTGTTTAATCCACTTTTAAACATCTCATATCCAGCTTGGGCAATCATGGCTCCATTATCAATACAATACCGGTCATCCATGGCACACAAGGAGGCTCCTCTTTCTTCAGCCATGATTCTCATCATTTCCTGAAGCCGGAGATTGCAACCAACTCCCCCGACTATCAGGACTTCAGAGGAATGACAATGTGCCATAGCCCGCTCTGTAATTTCAACCAGCATTGCGAAAATTGTTTCTTGCAGCGAAAAACATAAATCCTCTGCAGTACACTCGCCTGACTTGATCTTACTTCTGGCACACTCCTCAACAAATGATAACATCCCTGAAAATGAAACATCCATCCCCTTCACTGTGTATGGAATGGGAACATAAACTTTCCCACACTTTGCCATTTGCTCAATGTTATAACCTGGACTTGGATCATTGGAAATTTGAATCGTCCTTGCAAAACGATCTAGGCAATTTCCGACTGCAATGTCGATTGTTTCACCAAATATGCGATACCGTTGTTCAGAATATCCAATGACCTGTGTATTCCCACCAGAAACGTAGAGCACAGTCGGATTATCAGCTCCCGTAACCAAACGCCCCATTTCAATGTGGGCAATGCAGTGGTTTACACCAATGATAGGCTTGTTCCAAAGTTGAGCCACAGTTCTGGCAGCAACTGCCACTGAAACAAGGGGTGCGCCCATCCCAGGCCCCTTGGTATAAGCAACAGCATCAATTTCATTTGGGGATACTGAGGCTTCGTCCAAAGCCTTACGCAGAATCCTCACTAACCAACTTCTGTGGTGCTGCGCTGTTTCTCTAGGAAGAAATCCTTCGCCGGGCGGTGAAATATAGGTGTGCCTGGGATTGGAAAGTACCTGGCCGTCTCTTATGATGCCCACGCCTAACTTATTAGCACTTCCTTCAAAACCAATTATGGTGTAAGACATTCTGGTCTCCAGTCAACAATCACAGCACGTTAAACTTGTGTTGTGTTGTTTTGGGTTATGTTAACCATGTGGTAAACGCACGTACCGCGCATGACCAAGCAAAGAAAATGCACAATCATGCCGCAAGAATACCTTTTCTTCTTACCGCACAATTCGACGAATCGTTTGCTAAGACATCATATCGGCTTCGGTGAACATTTTTGATAGTAGAAGATGCCGAAAAAACGGCCACAAAGTATACTACACGACCTTTATTGTCTGGCATACGCTTCCATTACAAAGGAAACAAATTTCCGCGATGATTAGGATATTCGCGTGAACCTTGCGGACGTATTAACGGCAAGCCATTTAGGCGCGAAAATGGAAAATACTGTATTGTATTCCCAACATTTTTGCATATGATTGCCTTTCGNTACGCAGAATCCTCACTAACCAACTTCTGTGGTGCTGCGCTGTTTCTCTAGGAAGAAATCCTTCGCCGGGCGGTGAAATATAGGTGTGCCTGGGATTGGAAAGTACCTGGCCGTCTCTTATGATGCCCACGCCTAACTTATTAGCACTTCCTTCAAAACCAATTATGGTGTAAGACATTCTGGTCTCCAGTCAACAATCACAGCACGTTAAACTTGTGTTGTGTTGTTTTGGGTTATGTTAACCATGTGGTAAACGCACGTACCGCGCATGACCAAGCAAAGAAAATGCACAATCATGCCGCAAGAATACCTTTTCTTCTTACCGCACAATTCGACGAATCGTTTGCTAAGACATCATATCGGCTTCGGTGAACATTTTTGATAGTAGAAGATGCCGAAAAAACGGCCACAAAGTATACTACACGACCTTTATTGTCTGGCATACGCTTCCATTACAAAGGAAACAAATTTCCGCGATGATTAGGATATTCGCGTGAACCTTGCGGACGTATTAACGGCAAGCCATTTAGGCGCGAAAATGGAAAATACTGTATTGTATTCCCAACATTTTTGCATATGATTGCCTAACGGTGGTTTCCTATTCAATAAAATACGAAAGTGTGAATATATGCGCTATATTGCAACACAATCGTTTTACAAAAATATCACAGAGAAATAAAACCTCGCCTTGTAATTGTTTTGGCTCTTCTGTCCAATGTCAATAAAGTAGCAAAGGCACACAAGCGAAAAGGTGCAACGTTTATTTGTGCAAATGTTCTTCGATCCATATCATCTAAGAATCAGACATAACATTGCATACAAAAAAAACAACAAACGACTGAAAGTATATCCCAGAAACACATAACCGGCAAGCAACCGCGAATGACTTTTGCAATAAGTTGCTGTATTGCCCAAAGCAGTTAGGTATGTCCAAAGGCCCAAACAACAAACACTTTGTCACACAATGTACGAAAACACGAGAAAAAACATCTTCACAAAAAACATTTAAATTTTTTGCATAGAAAGGAAATATATAGCTTAATCAATTCATTTTTAACCATCCATCCCTATCCTAAACCAAGGGGTCAATGGTAACATCGAACATGAGCACAATGTATTTGCCCAAACTAGGAGATGTTACACTGAATAAGTTAAATGCTTAGTCAGGATTGCTGTCTAAAGTGGTGGATACAGTTTCCAGAGGAAGATTCTTACAAGAATTCATCTTTTTCGTTTTCTTCCTCTTTTAACCTTATTTCTTCAGTCTGTGGCTACAATTGCAATGGCAATAAATTAAACCTGCTGATTGGGCTTTAATTTTGCAAGAAGTAAATTGTTGGATTAACATAAAACATAATAAAAGTGGTTTTGGTTATATTTACTGTCAGTCAAGGTTTAAAGATATTTTGAAAGCATCTTAAAACTTCCATTTGTTTTTTATCAACGAGAGCTCGAACAATTTTTGAGGTGGAGGATGGTTTGCACAAAGTCTGGAACCCCTGTTCCAATATTAAAAGTAACAACATTAGATACAAACTTAAGTTAGTTTTGATTTTGTGTGAAAATGTTAGTCATTTAATAAGATAAAATGAAAAAAGAAATCACCATCCTTTCAGAAGATTCACTTCGTAGTTTGTCCTTGAGGTTTTTTATGATATTTCGGGACTTGCTGCGAAGTGACTCAATAAAAATTGGATCCTTCTCAACCTGAAGAATGAAAAACAATTGAAGCTTTCCACTTTGAAATGGGCGATTAAGAAACAAGTTTTAGTTATTAAAACAACAATAGATAAGTAAATAAAACACATCATAACTACAACACAGCATTTTAAATACAAATGTAAACAAGGTTATGTTAAAGATTTACCTCCTCTGAGATAGGTGTATCTGACTCTCTCTGTGATGAATTATGACTCTCATTGATTGATAACATGTTTTCATTTGGTGTGTTCTTGAACTTAAGAAAGTTTTCTCCAAGTCTGTTGCACTCAGATGTCAGGTTGCGCTGCGAAAAAGAATTTACAAATTGTGTCCTAATCACTTATATTGTGGTCTAAAAATGCTTGTTTCTATAACAGTGGCATTAGTAGCTGTACAAAGTTACTGCTGCAATACAATAGAAAATAATTCAATTAGTCACTTGATACCAAATTACACTTATCATGTTATAAATGCTGCTTTTGAATAAAGTTTGATGCAATGTAAAGCTTTGAGGAGAAATTTTGTTTGTTGCAGTTAATTACCAATTTTTCATTGTCTTCAGCCTCCTTGCCTTCCCTATATGTTTTGTCTTCTTTTATCCTCACTTCAATGTCATGAATTTTTGCGGTAAGTTCCTCAATCTGCTTTTGATAAATTTCTGAGCTTCGCATCACTGATTTTTCCACACTTAGTCTTAACTGTTTTTCATTTAAAAGGGATTTTTGCAGTTGGGTATTATCCCTTCCGAGTTTTGCAATCTGCGAAAAAATGTGCTTTTAATTTTGCCGGGACACTACCTAGCAAACAGTTACATGATTAACACAGCGGTTTTCAAACTAGTGCACAACTACTCTAATAACCTATTTCCATGTTTGTACAAAATATTAAAAGCTAACAACCAAACAGGGACTGTTCAAGGTTTCTTGCATTTCCATTTCTCAATGCAATTCAGGGAGGTAGTGAATAAAACTACATTTAGTGAAAAAATGTAGTTTAAAGAGCCACAAGATACAATTGAATTGGAGAAATGGCACTGACTTGTTGTTTCAAAGATTCAATCTTCGCATCCTTTATTCTCAGTAGTTTTGTTGGTCGAGCTGGTGATGTTGGGTTTTCCTGGGTGAAAAGAGTTTTTCAAACAGGTGTTCAGACCAAATTGCTGCATATCATCAGCAATTTACCTGCTTCTTGCTTTCTGCCATGGCAACAGATGACATCATTTTCACAAAGATTTCAATTTCATCCCGCAGAGAGGTAACAGTAGTTTCGAGTTCGCTTATTTGTTTGTTTGCCTCTAGTAGCTTAAAATGCTGCTCCCGATTCAAATCTTACAATAAAAATACATTAGATTGTAAAAGTATTGTTCCAAACCCCAGATTTATCTCCGACTGTGGTTACTAAATTTATTTCTGTGTGGCAACAAATACTACAAAACTGGTCTAAAGTGCTTTGCATTTTTTTTCATCAAAGTAAACATAAACTTTGGATTATTTTGTTAGAAAAAATTTCATTGGATGTGTGACTACAGTTTTTTTTTAAAAGTACCCTAATAGATGGCTTTTAGGTAATCATCACCTTGTTTCAATTAGAACACACACTTTTGCCAGGATAACTAGCATCGTCTTACTTTCTTTTTCAACCAGCAGTTGTTCGACTTCAGATAGTTTGTTTGCTATTTCAACCTTCTCCTGCTGAAGTAGAGTAAATAAATGTTCCGAATCTTCTAGTTCAGTTTGCACCTGTGACCCTTCATCTGAACAACAACATATTACAAATATTTCTAACACTTAAACTTTAATTTTTTAGAGTAAACAATAAAAATGCCTACCTTGTATTGGCTGACTATCCATGTCGATTTATGCAAGCAAACCAATCAGCAGAAACCATTCCCAAATTCACAACTTTTTACTTGGTGGGTAGCGCGAAACCCACAAATCATTTCACCAAATTGAGGTAAAGGAAAACAAATGTTGTGACAATGTCTGGAACACTCGCTTGCTGAACAAAAGGTTAATCAATAACTTTAAGGTAAACAGAACAGGTAAGGTCATTAACTTTGTGGGAGGCCCACACATGTTTGAGGTCTAACAATCTGAGCAAATTTAAAAAGTTTTTTGTTGTATTATTTGAACTTGTTTGAGTGAAGTAAAACAGATGTCATTTTAATTTTAAATCATTTCTTTAGTTATTTCTGGTGGGATTGTGACACCTTGATATATGGTGCTTAAATAAAAAACAGGCAAAAAATAAGGCTCAAAAAAGACTGGTGTGCTAAAAACTGGCATTTTTGATGAAAGTATTATAAAACTAGAAGGGTGGCTTACCATATATAGACATTCTATGTATACTATTACCAGATATTAAAACATGACATATTCCCCACATTATATTA
>QXVZ01023939.1:0-16055 GCA_008931825.1 Phallusia fumigata | reverse complement strand
GCTAATATAAAACAGGTATATTTGAGCATTTGTTAGTTAAACCGTTGAACGTTGCCCGGCGTTTTCGACATCGAATAGTTTCTTAGCTGTATTTTCGATTTTGTTTGAAAGATGTGGTATTGTCAAAGGCCTTACTTCGCACGAGTGCCTTTCAATCAAACTTAACATATAAAAACACACCTTCCACTTCGCTGCTTGTGAATCACAAACGAATCAAACCACGTGACCATTAGGTTTGAATCTTTAAATCTTGCACAGTCAAAAAAAATCTGCGCGTCTGTTCCGACAGTCAAAATTTAACACCGTACTTGTGAGGTGCTTGCTTTGTTGTTGTCAGAACCTATGGCTTAATAGCAATGGACTAATTGACTTGACATTGAGCGCACAAGGCCTTGTAAATTATGTATTAGTTACTGCCATTCTCCAGATGAGGTTAAGGTGAAAAAATACTCTGCGCCAAAACGATAATTACCAGGTAAAATGTCGGTACGTGGGCTCGTCATACGGCTTAATGAGCGTCAAATTAGGCAGTGGAACTTTGCTTTAAAGACAGCCACAGTCGTAACTACATCCTTCTGAGCTGACACTAAACTACGAGCCACAAGTGCAGATGTACGTGAAGTTTGCCTCGAAATCACGAAGTAGCATTGAAAAGATTTTATCCGCGGCGGAATGTGCAGAGATATATCAGGTGAAGACAATTGCAAGGTCTGTCTTGCGCTACAGGTAGACCTCAGGCGTAAAACCACACCCAATCCGAGAAAAAATATGCTTAGCAAATACGCAGATTGAGAATGATACAAAAGAAAGGACCAGGAATACGAATTCCTTAGATTTTTTAAGTGGAGACGATAATAACATTCACTACATACATTAAAATGTGCTGATGATTTGCTACTGTTTACATTTGTTACCGTCCCGGTATGTCCTGAACTTTTGGCTAAGCTGTGTGTTTATTTAGCGCTTAGTGCCCACTTATTGATTAAGACTATATCAAGTTTTGCAAAACAGCACTCAACGCACGGTAAGGTAGAGGTATTCAAAGCAGTATACGAGCCTTAAACTTCTTTTTATATTCCCATGACTCGAAGTATGAGTTCTGGAAATGGACTTACCGTTACGCGGTGATAATACGTGACTCGTTAAGTAAACAAAACAATGCCAAACAACTACTGCAGACCATGGCTTAATTGTATCAGGATCAAAACAAACTCGCCAAGATGACAGCTTTGCATGATTCATAAAGATAACCATCATCATTCCTGTTTTTGAAAACAACGTTACCAATGTGCAAAACAAATAAACATGAAAAGGAAATGAGTTATGGATGGATTACTGTCAAATGATTGGTTTGGTAAGATTGTTTTCTGAAGTCTATTGACCAGATAGTGGAAAAGTACAAAGTTTTGAAATTTGCACAAAAGCGTTCTGGGCGCTGAAGTTAGTTGTTGGGGTTAGTAAGATTGTGCTCGTGATAAGTGGGTAACACAGCCTCGATTTAATAACATGTTTACCCCAAGCCAATATCCAGTACTTCTTCCTTGACAAGGAATCGAGCACCCTTTAAACAACGCAATTGCCGAGCACAGTGAGTCTGTTGGCGTAGTTTCCTCTAGTACGTTATCACAACGATTTATCAGGATCGTCAGTACAAGACAACCTCAAGTGCGCTGCACCTATCATTACTTCGAACACTTCACGTCAATCAAACTTACTAGTCCTTACACTCCATCGTCGCCTTGTTATGGTTAGTTTCGAGTGTTGCAATGTGTCAGGCATCAGAACATAAAGGTGCTCCAAACTTGGAAAGTCCCATTTTCCTGCGCATTTCGTCACTGATTTCAGGAAATGCGGACGGACAAAACGAACACGATGCGTTGAACGTTTGCAGGAAAGGGACGTTCAGTTACAGTTTGCTTAGATTGAAACACAAACGCGTTGCAAGGTTATAAGGGTAGGGCAGTGTTATTTTTTGCGGGATACATTGTTGTAAGCAAAAAAACGTTGCCCGTTGTTGAAAGGCTTTTTAACACATATAGCGCAGCCAAGAATGGCAAAAAATCCTTCCGAAAGAGGAACTCTAAACTTCCCATAATATTGTGATGATAATTAACTTGGTTGGTTGCTGAGGCTCATTCTGAATCGCACTTCACAAATGTGCTATGTCATTGTATGTGAATAGACCCAACATATGCGTAATACCATTGAAACGTTAAGTAATGAAATTTTTAGTGGTGAGTAAAAAGCAAACAAACCTTCAGACTCAAGTGTGCAGCGAAGCAATGTTGCAAAACAAGTAACACGGCGTCGAGCAATGTTGCAAAATAGGCAAGTTCAATCGTCTTAGCCGCTTGGTTTCGATGTATGCAAATATCATGCAAACAAACTTCAAGCTGCTAAGTAGCCTGTCTAACGCAAGATATACAAAACCCGTTTCATGGAACTGTTGGTGGTAATTCGACAGGCCGCCTTATGACCGCAAGCAAAAGCTTCGGGCGTTAATTTCAGATATTTGTGCCTCCAGAAGTTTTAGGCTAAAGAGTTTGCATAGTTTTCGTGTGCTGCTACTGGTTGACGATGACGCCAGCTGTAACGAACGCGACCATGGCAACGGTGGAAGTGACGTCAACGCTGGTGGATAATACGACGTAAGAATAGGAAATTGCATTTCGTGCTTCAAAAAGACATGCAACCGTTATTTAGTTATAGCCGTTAATTAACTGGTAAGGTGTTTGGTAAATAAATTAAAAAAAATATGTACGTAAAAATTGCTGTTTATTGGAAGCGCTTCACTTAATTCTAAGATAGTCCAAAGGTTTTTGACACAAGGATAAAGTGTTTTTACAGCATGACGAAGTAGTTTTGTGGTTAAACAAGGCTACAGAACAAACCACTACAAAGCGACTTTGGCACTCTTCATTGTGATTTAGTCAGATCTGTTTGTCTCATCAAACGTATTGGCAAGTTTGCTGCCGCGATAAGGAACTGCGACAGTCCCAAAACACTCTGCTGCCAACTAAGACTCGTTCGTTTTATTTTTAGAGCCTTCAACTATGTTCGACCTTTTACCGAGATTGGGATTGCGGTGACCGCAACAATCATCTTCACATTTCTCGTGATTGGCCTGTTCGGGAATCTTCTCACAATCTTGGTGATCAGATCAAATCCGAAACTGAAGTAAGTCTTATTTCTGGGTTGCACAAGCACAGCCCTTTATTTTGGCATCGGTTGACTATTTCAGAGAGTTTTATTTATGAATGATTAGGTTTGAACATTTCCCTAACAAGGCCGAAAGGATAAGAATTTGTTGCCACAAAAAAGTGTATTTGCCCCTGCGTTAAGAAAAAACGTGTGAAGCCTACACCTTGCTCATGCATTATGCAGCATGTCTCAAGTATTGCAGCTTACAAGCCACCAACAACAATCAATATTGCCAAATCACAAATGATTTTAACTCCAAATTGAGAACCGCATCGTATTTTATCATTCCAAAGTGTGTGACAAAGGAGGTTGACCAAAACCAAAGTATTCCGAAGTGACCACAAAAGAGGGCGATTCGTACCATCCAATCATGCATACATTTTCCTGTGACCATTGTAAGGTTCCTGCCTCTTGTTCTCAAAACAACGTAATCGTGTCTATTTATTGAAACTCGTCCACGCAGAACGAGGCGCTCGTACTGTGGACAAAATTCTCCTTGTAGGGTTTCGAGTGGGGATTTTCAAAGGCTAAACTCCTGCTTATTAGTTTGTCCCCAGGTCATCCATAAATTGACTGAGAACTGTTTCCATTAAATCTGATACAAACGTTTTTTTCAGCGTATTTTCGCGTTGTGTATGAATGTTGACCAGTGGTAAGGCGGGTGAAGCGGTGTCGTAAGAAATACTGTCGCGTCTCGTCCTTGTAAAACAGATCGCTTGGTTAAATGCCAGAGCTATTTCAAGAACCAATTCCGTCAACTGCAATTTTAGGCTTGGACTTGAATATAGCTACAATCCGTGTAAAGAATCCAAACACGACATGTGTCACCGATAAACACAGTTTATCTGCGACTTGACATGCGCATTTTACTAAGCATGCCAATNGCTTGGACTTGAATATAGCTACAATCCGTGTAAAGAATCCAAACACGACATGTGTCACCGATAAACACAGTTTATCTGCGACTTGACATGCGCATTTTACTAAGCATGCCAATCGCACTTTTTGGATCTAAAATTACAAAATAAGAAAACACGAAAACGAAATAGCAAGTGTCATGTCCAGAAACGCAGTTACCTCGGTTTCAAAGGAATGTGTGTAGAGTGGCTGGTATCAGTAGATGTTGAAAACTTATGTATTTGGGCACTGCCTAGTCCGCATTTCCAAACTGTTCTTTTCACAGAAACATCTTTATGCATTTCATCCTATCTCTGTGCATATCGGATCTGATATCGGCGCTAATCAGCTGGTTGTTCTTGTACCGACGGACGTGGGGTTTTGACACATGGGAACCAATGCCTGACTTTTTGTGCAGGGTAAGGAGACTTTTTTTAAAAAGTTGAGGTTATATACAATGTTTAAGCGTGTCACACCGATTTCAGTAGAGGATTAAAAGTTTAAAGTCGTTTATATAACCAGGCAACATAAAAAAGCAATAATGGAAGCGACACATCAAATGGAAGCATTTGATTAAAGCAAATAGATTTAGTTAACTACCTACAACGTAAAATCAGGCAAATGGTTTGGTGCAATTTGCATGTTGAGTTTTGGGTAATTCCTAGCAGCCTTAACACATCGCGATTAAAGAGCAGAAAACAGTTTCGCTTTTCCAGCAATAACCCTAGGCGGCAATACTTTAGAAGCAGCCAACCTTATCAGTCTCCGCAAAATTTAGAATGTCAACAAGGAAGCGTTGCCTGCTAAGGCGCAATGATCTAATGACACGCTAGTATTTATGGATCAAAGATTGTTTACACGTAGTAACGGCGCCAACACGGTCGCTTCCTTCAATTTAGCGTCCGCGTGTGTTGACCAGTAGTCGTGACGCCATGTCTCTACGTTCATTCAGTTGCGTTTGCGACCGATGGAGTGAATCAATGACCTTACGTGGTCTGTGGGACTAAGGCGTGCTGCTTTAAGCTAATTTGAGCTTGCATCACTGTGCATTGCAATGGGGAAGTTTTTTAATTCCACTTTATATTTATACGAACGTCATATTTTTCTTTTTACGCATTTAACTTTCCTGCAAACGTCATGTTTAACCCCACTTGGGCTCGCGAATCACAAAACGAACCACAACTTTTCTAAAATATTCACAGCTTTAAAAGCAGAAATGCACACATTAATGTGTTTTTTTCAGTTCTACTGGGCAGCTGATTTGATGACGAATTACGTCACAGCTTTGCATATTCTCTCGTTCGCCATCTTGCGGTACATTTCGATACAGTTTCCGATCAGATTCTCAAAGATTCGCTTTCAGCACGGAAAGGTATGTTGCACCTGAGGTGGTCCCTTTTGAAGCCGAGAATTTATTCTGGCAAAGGGTGTAGCCGTTGTGTTTTAGAACAGTTCTTAGGGCCATGTGCGTTTCACAACGTATTATCGCAATAATACCCCAACGAAAACAAGTATGATGCCGCAAAATATAGTTTACCATGTAACAAGTCAAAATAGCATAAGTTCTATTGTCTTTTTATCCCAGTGGTGCTTAACCTAAGAATCAAATATTTCCAAACAACTTTTAAATTCTAACCTTCCGCATGTGGGCGCCGGCAGAAAATTTCCCAAGGCAAATCTTAATACATCATACTTTTTCATTCATGAGATTTTTCGGTTAGTTTTCGAAATTCCAGGAGGGGTAAGTGCCCCCCCCCCCCTCTTGCACAACGTGCCGGTGCACATGCCTACGCAGACAGCATGTCATAAACGTGCCAGATTTAGCCCAAGCTGATGCATGACAAAACGATGGCGTATTTTTACTATTTTCATCACAACCGTTTTCTGGTAGCCACGCTGCAATGTTTGTCGCTTACAGTAACGTGTGTAACGAATATAACGTTTAGAGAAAGCGTGTTGTTGCTGCGTTGGGCTACGTGAAAACTCCACCCAACGCAGCACGTGCTTTGTTGGCTAACTACAATGGTTCTCACTTCTGTCTTTTTTCGTGACATAGCGGTAACGAATTGTGCAAATTTGAAAAATAATAAATAAATATTATTGAAAAGCCTTTCAAAGAATCCACGACGTTGCTACACAATAAAGACCCATCAACCACCCGAATATTGCCATCAATTTTTTCACGAAATTTGGTTTACCGACAAACTTTGCTTTTGTGTTGCACTAATTTTCTGATAATAAGACCAGCGTTGTCAAAACCTAAAGTTTTTCCAACAAAACTTGTTTGAATTTCTATATTAGGGGACTTTAGCTTTAAACTCCAGGTTCCTAAATGAAGGGCCGCAACTTGACTTACTATTTTTCAGCTCTACATACTTTGTTTTCAGATATGGATTGCAGCAATATGGGTAACCTGTTTTGTGTTTGGTTTTATCCCAATCGCGATTTTCTTCGGCGCCAAAGTTCGGGACCGTTCCCTCGGCGGACCTCAGGCCAGATTTCCGGCATGTACTGTTAACTTGTAAGTTTCGTTTTGTTTGTTTGTTGTATTGTGACACAAAAGTAGGTGCTTATTGAAAACCTTATTGAAAAAACAACAACACTTTTCACAATCCTTAGTTTTTGTCGTTTTGTTCTGATCATAAATACTATGTAACAAGTAGCTTTAACAAATAAGCCAGTTGTGCGAAAAATGTTTAGGTGGAATTAAAGGTTGTAAACAACTTGAAATACGTTTTCAGGGTTGATGAGTATAAACTATACCAAAAGGTTTGCTTCCCATTTTTTCTGTATTTGCCAACCATTGGTGTGGTGATGCTGTGCGTGCTCATTGGCATCATCGTGCGGCAGCGATCCAAACAAAACGGAACGGAGCGACAAAGAAGAAAAGAGAAGCAAGCAGTGATACAGTTGGCCCTCATTGTCTTGTCTTTCTTATTGGGCTACATTCCATTCACAGGTACGACTTTCTATTGTCGAGAAATTATTATACCGAGGAATTTAAATAAAAACTGCCCTCATGTCGATAACCAAGTAATGCACCCGGGCCAGCCATTGCAGTGAGTCAAAGCAAGTCATTACCAAAATATGGGTTTAAATAAAAACAAATTTACTAGCTCAACAATTGTTATGTTTTGTTCGAAACCAACGACATAACATTGGTTTAAACGACAAACGTAGGTCGCACAAAGAGCAGCTGTGAAAACTACTTTAAAAGCACGAATTGCTACAAAATTTACCCACTGATCGTGGTTTTCAGTCAAGTCCATGATCTAAGCTAACATGAATCACCACAACGCCGGAACTACAACATTTTGCCTTGTTTACAGCATACGAGTTCTGGTCAATCGAAGACCATCCCCAGACCAACTACTTCGCCAGATTCGACTATTGGTTTGGAATGACGGAATACCTTCTCTTGAGGTTCTCCGAATGTCTTAACCCGATTTTCTACAACCTCGGCTCGGCCAAAATGCGAAAATGCACAAAACGATTTCTCACGAAACATTTCAAACACCCGATGATCTCCACTGCTCCAACGGACGTAACTTCCACAGTGGCCGTGTCAAAGGCAACACCTGATTTTGGAGTATAGTTCTTTTGAACAAAACTGAAGGGATATAGGGATCCTGAAGGGAAATGTATAAGAACGGTCAAATTGTATATGAAAGTTCGCGAAACATAATTGTTTAATTGTGGAAAAGAAAACATAACTGTTTACCAGTGGAAAGAACTCTATAACAAAACGACAGTAGGTGTGTTTGCTGCATTTAGTTTTTAGCCTTCATAGGATTTGTTGCGTGTTTGAGTAAAGGTTTTCGCGTGTAAATTTTGAAATCTACTTGTCATGAGGTGTCCGCACGACTAATGCCATTTTTTCAGGTTAAACATTTTCTAACTTGCGCGTTTTTGTTTTGCTTACACAGTTACTTGATGANACATAACTGTTTACCAGTGGAAAGAACTCTATAACAAAACGACAGTAGGTGTGTTTGCTGCATTTAGTTTTTAGCCTTCATAGGATTTGTTGCGTGTTTGAGTAAAGGTTTTCGCGTGTAAATTTTGAAATCTACTTGTCATGAGGTGTCCGCACGACTAATGCCATTTTTTCAGGTTAAACATTTTCTAACTTGCGCGTTTTTGTTTTGCTTACACAGTTACTTGATGAAAGCAACGTCATCTGGTAATCTATTGCTAATTTAATGACAGCAACATATAAACGTTCTTTAAAAGAGCTTCAGTTTTCTTGCCAACCTGCAATTCCGTCAGGTTTATGCACTTGTATCGTTGTGATTACGTTTAAATATTTGTTGCTGGAAAATACGTGCAATATTCGTTTCGCTGAGATTGTAAAATAAATGTCTTGTTGACGCACTATTGCGATGATTGCATTAGTTTTCAAAAAGGCTTTTAACAAACTTTGATAGTGCCGTTAACAAAACAAGTAAAATTCGCATGTTGGTGGGTTTAAACCCAGACTAACATCGCTGACATTTTACAGTGCAGTTGATATTAGGGTCAGATACGTCAACTGAACCGATAACCAAAAGTGTACAGAACATTCAAATTTAAGCCAGTATGAACGGACGCTATATACAATTCGCTTCATATGTCACTTCAGTTCTGCACAAAGTATCTGAATGTACATTAAAATGTGAAGCCAACAGGCCTGGCAACTTCCAAGTGTTTACAGTGTCGACGCATGTTGGGTAAAAGGGGAAACGTTGCCTAGCAACATTAACATTAATCATGTGTAGGTATGTTCTTTAAATATCCGTGCATTGATGAAGTCTGTCGGCTATGGTCAAGACAGCTTGTAACGTGCTTTAAAGAAACAGCTTTCGACGATGTTTGACTTGTTATCACTGTTCCATGGAGACAAAGGTAGTAGGTTAAGTGTTTAAAATTTGTTGTGTTTTACTGCAAAAGGCCCAAAAAGCAAGTTGAAAAGCTGCATGTATAACATTACAGTGGAGATGGCAGTGGTGTTACTGTCGTTTTTCGTGATGGGCTGCGTGTTGGAATACTACAGACACTGGCTGCATCAAAAGCAAGCCAAACCTTCCAACAAGCTGCAGGGCGATCACAGGCAGAAGGTATCACAATTTCCTTTTTTGCTTGCAACGTGCCTTTTTCAAGGAAGTAAACTTTAAATTTGAAACGTTCGTTCAACTTCTGTCAGCACAATATTAAAACAGCTAGTTGGAAGGCATCGAGTCAATAGGGGGCATTTTNTTTGGTTTTATCCCAATCGCGATTTTCTTCGGCGCCAAAGTTCGGGACCGTTCCCTCGGCGGACCTCAGGCCAGATTTCCGGCATGTACTGTTAACTTGTAAGTTTCGTTTTGTTTGTTTGTTGTATTGTGACACAAAAGTAGGTGCTTATTGAAAACCTTATTGAAAAAACAACAACACTTTTCACAATCCTTAGTTTTTGTCGTTTTGTTCTGATCATAAATACTATGTAACAAGTAGCTTTAACAAATAAGCCAGTTGTGCGAAAAATGTTTAGGTGGAATTAAAGGTTGTAAACAACTTGAAATACGTTTTCAGGGTTGATGAGTATAAACTATACCAAAAGGTTTGCTTCCCATTTTTTCTGTATTTGCCAACCATTGGTGTGGTGATGCTGTGCGTGCTCATTGGCATCATCGTGCGGCAGCGATCCAAACAAAACGGAACGGAGCGACAAAGAAGAAAAGAGAAGCAAGCAGTGATACAGTTGGCCCTCATTGTCTTGTCTTTCTTATTGGGCTACATTCCATTCACAGGTACGACTTTCTATTGTCGAGAAATTATTATACCGAGGAATTTAAATAAAAACTGCCCTCATGTCGATAACCAAGTAATGCACCCGGGCCAGCCATTGCAGTGAGTCAAAGCAAGTCATTACCAAAATATGGGTTTAAATAAAAACAAATTTACTAGCTCAACAATTGTTATGTTTTGTTCGAAACCAACGACATAACATTGGTTTAAACGACAAACGTAGGTCGCACAAAGAGCAGCTGTGAAAACTACTTTAAAAGCACGAATTGCTACAAAATTTACCCACTGATCGTGGTTTTCAGTCAAGTCCATGATCTAAGCTAACATGAATCACCACAACGCCGGAACTACAACATTTTGCCTTGTTTACAGCATACGAGTTCTGGTCAATCGAAGACCATCCCCAGACCAACTACTTCGCCAGATTCGACTATTGGTTTGGAATGACGGAATACCTTCTCTTGAGGTTCTCCGAATGTCTTAACCCGATTTTCTACAACCTCGGCTCGGCCAAAATGCGAAAATGCACAAAACGATTTCTCACGAAACATTTCAAACACCCGATGATCTCCACTGCTCCAACGGACGTAACTTCCACAGTGGCCGTGTCAAAGGCAACACCTGATTTTGGAGTATAGTTCTTTTGAACAAAACTGAAGGGATATAGGGATCCTGAAGGGAAATGTATAAGAACGGTCAAATTGTATATGAAAGTTCGCGAAACATAATTGTTTAATTGTGGAAAAGAAAACATAACTGTTTACCAGTGGAAAGAACTCTATAACAAAACGACAGTAGGTGTGTTTGCTGCATTTAGTTTTTAGCCTTCATAGGATTTGTTGCGTGTTTGAGTAAAGGTTTTCGCGTGTAAATTTTGAAATCTACTTGTCATGAGGTGTCCGCACGACTAATGCCATTTTTTCAGGTTAAACATTTTCTAACTTGCGCGTTTTTGTTTTGCTTACACAGTTACTTGATGATAGCAACGTCATCTGGTAGTCTATTGTTAATTTAAAAACAGTAACATATAAAGTTCTTTAAAAGAGCTTCAGTATTCTTGCCAACCTGCAATTCCGTCAGGTTTATGCACCTGTATCGTTGTGATTACGTTTAAATATTTGTTGCTGGAAAATACGTGCAATATTCGTTTCGCTGAGATTGTAAAATATATGTCTTGTTGACGCACTGTTGCGATGATTGCATTAGTTTTCAAAACGGCATATAATAAACTTTGATAGTACCGTTAACAAAATAAGTAAAATTCGCATATTGGTGGGTTTAAACCCAGACTAACATCGCTGACATTTTACCAGTGCAGTTGATATTAGGGTCAGATACGTCAACTGAACCTATAACCAAAAGTGTACAGAACATTCGAATTTAAGCCAGTATGAACAGACGCTATATATAATTCGCTTCGTATGTCACTTCAGTTCTGTACAAAGTATCTGAATGTACATTAAATTGTGAAGCCAACAGGCCTGGCAACTTCCAAGTGTTTACAGTGTCGACGCATGTTGGGTAAAAGGGGAAACGTTGCCTAGCAACATTAACATTAATCATGTGTAGGTATGTTCTTTAAATATCCGTGCATTGATGAAGTCTGTCGGCTATGGTCAAGACAGCTTGTAACGTGCTTTAAAGAAACAGCTTTCGACGATGTTTGACTTGTTATCACTGTTCCATGGAGACAAAGGTAATAGGTTAAGTGTTTAAAATTTGTACAAAACTTTGAAAGTGTGGTTTAATCTAAAGAAAATTAGAAGGCAAACCAACCGACTGTGTTGTGTTTTACTGCAAAAAGCCCAAAAAGCAAGTTGAAAAGCTGCATGTATAACATTACAGTGGAGATGGCAGTGGTGTTACTGTCGTTTTTCGTGATGGGCTGCGTGTTGGAATACTACAGACACTGGCTGCATCACAAGCAAGCCAAACCTTCCAACAAGCTGCAGGGCGATCACAGGCAGAAGGTATCACAATTTCCTTTTTTGCTTGCAACGTGCCTTTTTCAAGGAAGTAAACTTTAAATTTGAAACTTTCGTTCAACTTCTGTCAGCACAATATTAAAACAGCTAGTTGGAAGGCATCGAGTCAATAGGGGGCATTTTAACCAAAAATCGAAATCACCTCTTGCAGAGTTTTCTACCTGCCCATTTGCTGGTTAACTTTACGACACTGTTTTGGTTACCGGTTTAGGGACCTATTTTAATGTTCTGTAGGTAAAACGTAGGCTCTATTTCACAGAACAAAGACGCCACAAGTCCACAGGAATCAAAAGAGAACTCCGAACTGGCCGAGAACACACGGAAACGAAAAAACCTTCGTAAAACCTAACCGTCTTCATCTGCACATATTCTGGCCGCGTTAACTTGGGGATAACAGAACTTGGCGAGACACGCCATACGTTTGCACTTTGTACATTTGTTTCAAATGAAATTTGCAATAAAAGAAGTTTTTGTCACTTCTACCCACCGCCAGCCCTTCGCCAAGAAAAACTTTTTCAGTGTGGCCTTACCATGAGCGAGTTCTTGGTGTCATAACCGAGTTGGATCCAGTTTTGGAAGATATGAGAAAGCACAAGTTGCATTTGGAGCATGGATTACAAGAAAAATGTAGCCATGAAGTATAATGGTAGCAATAGGTTACACGAAGAGCCAAATCCCCACTTGTACCGAGGGTTGTACTTGAACCCCAAGTGCAGCAATCAATTTTGCTGTCATAGTAGTTGATTTGCATCTATTTGTTGGCTTAATGGAATATCATTTATTTTGGTGTGAACTTGTATGATAGGATACAACACAAAACATAGCAAGCATTTGACAATATTCCTAAATGCAAAACAGGATCTTAAGTTGCAGAATCCAAGAGAAATGATGTTCATCCAAATTTTTGAACAAAAGACACATTGCCAATATGTTTAATATCTTCAATTTTCCAAAATAGATAGATTGCGAATATGTTCCACAAAAAGTTTTCAAAATTCATATTGCTAAAGGGTTTCCACGAATTCAAGTTGATAGCCAACAAGTGAAAACCTGCATTATAAACCACAATTATTTCTTGATAATGTTTTGGCATTGTTCTGTCCTTTGTTACTTACCAAAAGTAGGGGACCTACTGCTAAATATACTTTATGGGAAGTCATCTTCCTCATCAGCCATTTCTTTAGCGAATTCAATGTCTTGCTGTTCTCTCTCCCTCCGTTCCTCAGCACTTTCCAAATCCACATGGTAAGACTTGGGTGGAAATCGCATTGCCTGGAAGTGCATTTTGCAAATTAAAAAGGCTGATAAGTTGTCTGATAAACTAGATTTGGAAAAAGTTAAAAAATTTATATTTTTACTACACAACACAAAAAAATAAAAATCCAGCTCTGTAAATACAATGTTTTCACACTGTATTGGCAACAGGAGTCAATATACTGTAGCCGCTCATGGTGTAGAAATAAGGTCTTTGAAAACTGCAAATAAAAAGGCTTTGAAAACTGCAAAGTGTGATAGGTCAATCTCCAGTCACAAGAATAGCTCTTGCTAGTTTTACTTTAAACTGTTTGACTTGTCACAACGTCTTCTTACCATGACTGAATTTCTGTATATGTCCAAGCAGAAAGATATTCGGTTGTGGAATGCTTTCTGTGGTTCCCTTGTGCTGTAGATGTCACTTACATCCTTGGTTTGAACATAGGCTTCCTCATGATTAATTTCTGCTTCAATCACACCATCCCTAATTGCCTGTTATAAAAATCAGAGGATATCTTAAATTGGATGGCATTATGCCCTAATAGTGTTACATAAATAGAAGAAAGAGTACCGTCAGGTTAGTTTTTAAACAGGTTACTATTTTTCCTAATTTTTCAACATGCAATAGTGTGGCAAAATTTGAACATAGCCACTTTTAAAACAGAACTCTGCTTAGCCAACCAAAATTTATTCGAACAAATGCATATCAGCCTGTCAAAAAATAAGACTGGTATTTGTCTGCAGAAAAATTCTCTTCGGATAACACACACAAATGTCTGCTGGACGACAGGAAATTCCCTCGAGCCTGTGGCCGAGCATCAACACCAGGAAAATTATTGATGGTCCCAAGCCCCAAACCACGGAACATAAATTGTTATATCTGACCTAGACAGAGCACTCATTTCTTGTCATCAGTTGTTACATGCCGCAAAACCAAAAATACCAATTTCAGGTATTTTCTTGGTTTGTCAAGTGCATAATTTCTGTTTAAATCAAAATCCAAGTTATGAGCAGTTAATTTCCTATGCCAGAAGTGAACCTGAATAAAATATTTTTAGCTTTATAACTTCTCAGATAAACTCAAGCTGAAAACATTTTGTAACGTTTCTAAAGTAATATTTGTGGTGTTGTTGCCAGAAAGAATTACCTTGGCAATAATAAATTCCGCATCTTCAGCGGAGTCCAGCTGCAGTTTGGCAGCAACATCATTGAGGGAAATTCTGGAGTAACCAGTTGAAATTCTTCTAACACCAGCTTTGATGACATTGTGGCGAACCCGCAAGATGAGAGTGTAGTTGCGATCCCGCTCGAAGGCTTTTCCATGTGTTTTTAGAGCATCAGTAAATGCTTGCAAATCACCAGTTCTCACAGCTGCACAAATGAAAGCAGTTTATATTAATCAGTAGGGAGGGCCGAACCGAGAACCCCAGTACTCGGTACTGAGCATCGCAATTTTTGATGCTCGGCGCTCGGCCGAGTAGTCGCATAAATAAAGCCGAGCATCAGACAAAAAATTCAAATTTATTCGAAACTAAATTTTTAACTACTCAGTTACTGCAAAACCGCACTACGAATTGATTACTTGCTTATTGCACAATAATGTAATGGCGAGTGGCAAACGGGTTTGATATCACAATAGAATGTGTGTTCCTTTGTTTTGGTTATGAACATGTGCAACAAATAGGTTGTACAGTGTAGTCTTGTGTTTTAGAGTGTGGGCATATTTCTTAGCGTCAGACATGGCATCAGAGTATTCGTGCACTGCTGTTGTTACTCAAAAAATGAGTGTTTTACTTAGCATTGGCTTGCCTCACATGTTATGCAGAAGGGACCTCTAGAGCTTAAATACGGCCCTGGTGACTAGATAAGGGACCTTGAAAAAGTAAAAAAACTACAGTGTAAATGCGAATGTTCGTGACATCACAATACACCGAGCGTGCTTGACCGGGCACCGAGCGTTAACNAATGAAAGCAGTTTATATTAATCAGTAGGGAGGGCCGAACCGAGAACCCCAGTACTCGGTACTGAGCATCGCAATTTTTGATGCTCGGCGCTCGGCCGAGTAGTCGCATAAATAAAGCCGAGCATCAGACAAAAAATTCAAATTTATTCGAAACTAAATTTTTAACTACTCAGTTACTGCAAAACCGCACTACGAATTGATTACTTGCTTATTGCACAATAATGTAATGGCGAGTGGCAAACGGGTTTGATATCACAATAGAATGTGTGTTCCTTTGTTTTGGTTATGAACATGTGCAACAAATAGGTTGTACAGTGTAGTCTTGTGTTTTAGAGTGTGGGCATATTTCTTAGCGTCAGACATGGCATCAGAGTATTCGTGCACTGCTGTTGTTACTCAAAAAATGAGTGTTTTACTTAGCATTGGCTTGCCTCACATGTTATGCAGAAGGGGCCTCTAGAGCTTAAATACGGCCCTGGTGACTAGATAAGGGACCTTGAAAAAGTAAAAAAACTACAGTGTAAATGCGAATGTTCGTGACATCACAATACACCGAGCGTGCTTGACCGGGCACCGAGCGTTAACGTGAGACGCTCGGTGCTCGACCAAACAGAACACTTGCAGTTTTGGCCCATCCCTATTAATCTGCAACGTAGATGGGTTTCTTCTGCTTGACCAAGGACAACTAATGTATGTACACGAATCATCCATTTACCAAACTAAATCCACATCAACAAATCATAATATTTGAATGATGTCACCACACCCCAAGCAAGTTATGCTGAGATGTATATAACTTGAAAGAAGATTATAATGTAAGTTCCTTTGCAACAGAGTTTTAGAGCCAGAGTCAGTGGTTTATGATGGATTCGGACTCCTGTGAATACTAGGAGCTAAAGTAAACGAGAGACTTTTTTATCTGACTCTGACTCCTAAAGTTCAATTTAACGTTTGAAGGCAATTTTTTGTAATTAGGTAATTTCGC
>QXVZ01023934.1:0-13235 GCA_008931825.1 Phallusia fumigata | reverse complement strand
GGGATTTGAAGATTGTTGCTAAATCGTAACGTAATATAATTGGAAGGTTTTTCCAAACTAAATAATTCTGACCGTAATTAATGCTTGTGTAAAGTTTCACGGATTCGTGATACTCAAATTAATTGCCTTGCTTTTAATGACTGTATCACCCAAAACTCCAACAGCAAACACGTGACAATATGCCAAACAACATTTCCTGTAATGGATCGAAAAAACACGTAAAGCACGATTTAAACTTTGTTTACTGTTTCAATTTTGTTATAGCCAATGGCNTATGACGTCATAACGGTGTTTTCACGCATCGTTGGTCACGCGAGAACTTCCGATATCATCCGTATTCGCGGCAAGTTACGTAATGTTGTTATTGATCTGGTGGCGGCGCTCGGGTGAAAAACAGCGACATTGTCACGACACTGCGATCAGACAATATTCCCGTGCCAATAGCTTTGCCCAGTCCCCGTATATGGGCCTTTTTCGACAAAGCAGGAACTCGCGCGTTTTGGGCATATTTGGAATTTCGGGTTTTTATTTTTGGTAGAAAAGTTTGGAAAAAAAGTGATACCATGTTTACTTCAAAAAAGAAAATAGGGATTTGAAGATTGTTGCTAAATCGTAACGTAATATAATTGGAAGGTTTTTCCAAACTAAATAATTCTGACCGTAATTAATGCTTGTGTAAAGTTTCACGGATTCGTGATACTCAAATTAATTGCCTTGCTTTTAATGACTGTATCACCCAAAACTCCAACAGCAAACACGTGACAATATGCCAAACAACATTTCCTGTAATGGATCGAAAAAACACGTAAAGCACGATTTAAACTTTGTTTACTGTTTCAATTTTGTTATAGCCAATGGCTTTTAAGGTTTTCAACGGCTTATGTTACTTATCCGTAGGCTTCTATTTATTTAACGCATTACGTCACATTTCATGTTCAAAACATCAAACGCTATCACATCCGTGATCGGTTTTACTTTATCTGATGAAATTTTATGTCACACCGTAATCCGTCGTAAAATCACACACCACTTTCCGCAATGATAATAGGTCATTGTGACGTCACCCACCCACGTGCGTTTGTTAGCCTGCGACGTTTCCCCCTCATCATTGTGGCATCGCGCTATTCTCGGATGCTCAAATATTGACTTGAGACGGTTTTGGGGCCGTACCTGGCGTTCGAACAATTGTCTGAATTCGGCAAATCACATATCGCATGTATGAATAGCGATGGCAATTTGGCACACTTTCATGGTGCAATGAAATCACTGTATTTAGGAAAAATCGCAATAAACATTTTGCTGCAACCTGCGCACAGAACATCCTTTTATGGTAGTGTATGATACGTCACAAAAGCGTCTTAAGTGAAATCAGCAAACCAAAGTAAGTACCAAGGGCAGATAGGGGACAAAACTACTTATAGATGGAATTTGTGATGCTTGTGGGCATCGGAAAATACGCTGAAGCTAAATTTGGGCCAAAACATTACGCTAACTTGAAGGTTTAGCGATTTATATATGCTGTTTCAAGCACACGTACACAGAGAGTTGTAAAGATTATGCTGCAAAAGGAAATGGACGCTGTCCCCGTCTAACCCTCAGATAAACGACCTATTGTCCAATGGCCATCAACCAGTAGCTCTATCACCGTGGAAACCTCCGCCCCCAAAACCACCCCTAATCCGTAAATCAACAGTTAACGTCCTTACCCATTAGTCACCCATCCCAGTTACCCACCCCTGTTCTGCGTGCCCCGTTGGGGGTTCAGCAGGTATGGGGCAACCTAGGGGGTTGCCTGTTATTTGCGTTGCGTGCCAGAGGTGCCAAATCCGCATCTTTGATCTCTGTTGGTAAATACTGACAGGGTCGGTTTTGTGTGACCAGATATTTTAATCCCGGTCCGGCACCGGCAGCGAGAAACACTTCAAAGGGTCAGTTTGGGAGAAGACGGATACGCCCGCACGCAATACTTATCGTTTTCTGTTACAGACGTTTCGGACAGTGACGACCGAACTGTTAGTGTAGTTAAGTGGTTTCCTAATCGCTATGTCCTTCTTAAGCCGATAAGATCAATTGCACGAAAAATGTTGGTTAGTGTGGTCACTCGAGGTCAATACAATGTGACATTTCCATTTTGAGTTACTTTTTACGGCAGTACGTCACCCGATGGTGCTTCACGTGAAGTTTAATTGTTTGGAAAAATACAAGTTGTGTATTCCACAGGGTTTAAACCAGGGACCCCACGAGAAAGAATTTTGAAAAATCTGTTTGTTTGTCTGTGCATCCACTCTTTTAGGCCGTTTGACTATGTGCTGACATAAGCAATCTAAACAATACCTTGAACTATTGTTAAATTTGCTCAACAGCGCCATAAAGCGACAGCATCGCAAAAATATCATGCGTGTAAAAAGCCCTAAAAGCATAAAGTATTTTTCCATTGTACAGGAATCAACGGAAGACGATGCCTTGTTGCAAACGACTGCGAGCATCTATGTCACGACACCCAGGAGGGAATAGAATGTGCATGCAGGGAAGGATACAAGCTGAATAGAAACGGACACTCCTGTGATGGTGCGTGAACCTTTCAGTAGAAATAGTATGGGCATTAACCTTCCCTTCGTTGTTACTTGGACAGCGCTATTTCAGTTTCTATGGTCGGTTACGTGTTAGCATCACTAAAATATCATCGCTACCGGTAGAATATATTTACCACTCCCTAGAAAGGTTGCTGTAATGTTATAAACTTCACGGTAAATTGTGTTTTTTCAATGACAAACACAATTACTTTCCAAACTAAAGGGTTTTTATTTTGTGGTCTTTCTTACTACTAAATGGCTGAAAAACTTATGGCTGCTTTTACTTTGTACATATTTTAATATTTCGTCTTCTCATTCTTGTAAGGATTGTTTTTTGTTTTGGTTTTCCTTTAAGTGCGGAATCTCATTTAATCTTTCGGTTTAACTTTAACAAATCTATGAAATAATCTTGCAGACATTAACGAGTGTGTGATTGGCACACACACATGTCAGGTGACCCAGATTTGCTTAAACACGATTGGTGGCTTCAACTGCCAGCGACGAATCAGCTGCGGAACGGGATACGAGCTTACGGATACAAATACTTGTAAAGGTAAATTTGACTGGTTGCATTTTCGGTATTCGATGGAAGTATTTTGTACAGTGAAAAATTGGGTTTCTTCACATGTATTACCTGCAGGTTGAAAACGTTCTGCTTCTTTTTGCACACAAGTTTTGTTTAGAAACATGGCAAAATCATTAATAAGGGAAAAAGGGGGGTGGACATTGTTAATACGCCAGAAAACATTGTTACAATTCGACTACGAAAGGTTATGTGGAATCGCGAAAACGTGTACCGGAGAGCACAACGTACGCTAACATATTATTGTGGACGTCCCATCTGGCCATCGCCACCATCAATCCAATTATAACATATTGATCTCCAAATAAAAAGCTCCCAGTGTAAATATGCCAGTCGTTATACTGACGCTCTTTAAATCTACGTTGATGAAACAAAAGCTACAATTTACACTGCAAACTAAATCTGCTTGTTCAATTATAATGCGGTTCCTATTGACCTCCAGATATTGACGAATGCGAATTGACTCTGCACGACTGCACCCCCAACCTGAAGTGTGTCAACCTGCGCGGGTCATTCCGCTGTGTTGCGAAGGTCTGCGGAGAGGGATACATCACTGATGCAACCGGGAGCTGCATAGGTAAATATCGGAAAAATAACATCCGAAGTGCGGGATTTCTCTAAAAGATAAACTTTTTCTCTAAAAGACAAAGTTTCTTACCATTATTGGCCACCGTAGGTGTATTGATGTTGGAGACTTTGCTTATCTATTCTGAATACTGTATTAAGAGCAAAGTCAATGCAAAAACCAACATATCAACCTTGCTACTATTGCAGCTAGTAAGTGTGTAAAACAGGCCCGAAAAATACAAATCACTTCCTGCCCAAGGCTAACTTAATCCTTTTCACATCATCGACTTTATTTACTTTCATCATTCAGACATCGACGAATGCAGGTCTGGGGACTATAGTTGCCCTCCAAGATCGAGATGCACAAACACAGTGGGTTCCTACTCATGCCGGTGCAGAGAGGGCCTTGTGTTTAGCAAGGAACACAATATTTGCGAAGGTAGGCTCTCAATTCAAAATACTACAAACAACGATCATACGCGCACCCTCAAGAGTGGAAAAAAACGACAAAAAACATTTGGAAACGCCTTTCCAATCTCCAACATGCATATAATCTTGCATCTGGCACTTGCACCAACTTTTACAACAATTTGTTTCCAGCTTAGGTACATTAATTAAAGAGTATCCACTTGATTCAATTTATGCTTTTATTTGAGCTATTTTCCAAGTCCATGTCGTTTGTCCCTAAGCTTAATGACACTTATACAAACTAAAATATGTTTTCATACAATAGTGGGGCAAAAATAATTTGAAATTTTAAAGGGTTGCGGAGGGGACATGGTACAACGGGTCAGCAACCACTGATCTAACCATAAGACGATTAAATACATTCGGCAGAGCTCAGCGATATGACCGCGATACACCAATGTGTGTTTCAGATTTGGACGAATGCGCCTTGGGAATATCCAACTGCCAAACGGGGACGACTTGCATCAACACCAACGGCAGTTTTACTTGTCTAGAGCCGCCTACTCTTACTTGTACCCCTGGTTACCAACCGAATGAAGCCAAAACCAGTTGTATAGGTATGGTACATTTGCATGAATATTTAATCCATAACTACTTTTTAATTTCCGTTTATATGTTGGTATCTATGGTAGACTAAAACAAATTTAAAAATAGGAAATTTCTATGTGACTGTCTTTGCGAAATGTTGGTGTTTTTGAAATTTTACGTTTTGGGGGCCTGTTGGTCAACTGGGGGTTTAAAAATACATGACACAACTTCTGATACCCATCATATGCAAATTTAAAAAAAGTTTCTCTCGACGAAACGGATGAAACAATTACAAAGTAAAATACGCTATAGTAAGGCTGCGGTACATTATAGGAATCCATCATGTGTCGGTATTTTTTTTCAATGCAATCAGACTATCATCTTTTCCACAAACTGAAATGCAACTAAACTGTATCTTTCTATTCTTGTTAACCATCCGTGTTGTTTGTAGACGTGGACGAATGTGCAACAGGGTCGCACACTTGTGCTGACGGTTCGACATGCATCAACGAGATCGGTTCGTTCCGATGCCAAGACCCCATTAGATGTGGAGAGGGAACTAGGCCAAGTCCAAACAAGCGTTCTTGTATTGGTGAGTGTATTTCAACTTTATGTGTGTATATACCGCATGGTTTAAAGCTTATCGTCATATTGTACTGATGATGCCAATAGCGATTGTTGAAACGTTTGCATTACAATGTATCCACTACATACAAGCTCTCTGTTACTACGAGTATAACAAGTTATTGTTACTACGATAACTTGTATGTATGTGTGTAGGCTATGTAACACATGGTTTTAAGCTTCTCGTCATTTGGTAAAGATGATGCCAATAGCGATGGTTGAAACGTTTGCATTACAATGTATTCACTACATACAAGCTCTCTGGCATTATTTATGTCTTAAATATGACCCCTATTTCCATGACAAATCGTCAGTCAATATTTAGGATTTTATGATCGGTCTGGTGTATCGTAAACGGAATTCTGTTGTTGCTGACCATAATTGTAACATATAGTTTCTACTGGTTTACTGAATATGATTTTGTGTACTTTACTGCCGAAAAATTGGCCGCAAAAGAAACTCTAACCAAACAAACAATCAAAGGGTAAAATTTACCAGCATAGTTTCGCAATCTTCGACCAATTTGGTTTTCGTCTGTTGACAAAACCGGCGTGCCTGCCTTTTAAAATCAAGACAGATTATTATAACCCTGAAGCTTAGGCACCGCAACTATTCGATTTACTTGCGTTTGAAAATAGTTGTAACCGCTTTATTAGTCGTTCAAGCAAAGGCTAATGGCAGAAGTTTGTCATTTTGGGGCATCTTTCGTAATCAACCGACGTCAGAGCGTTGGTCTTTGCTAAATACTTTTGTGATGAATAGGTGCTACGATGGGCGCTGTGCTCTTCGCCCCTGTCCCAGGAGACTGTTAAACCGTTTACATTCATTGGCGCCAAACTGTACTTAAAGCCCCGGGGAAATGGTCGATTTGCCAGAAGGGTTGGGAGAATTTGGCAAAATAATCTAATAAGCTTGTGTTAATGGCGCATCCGCGGTTCTGCACAAAGCACAAGATTGTCATATACACGGCTGTGTGAGCGTAAAACAGGCTTCTAAACCGCTTTTGTTGCTTTGTCCATTGTTGAGCATAAATCATGCTTTAACATCTTAAGCAACTCACTCTATGTGTTAACAATAGTATTTTTAGTAAGTTGACTTTGCTTTATAAGCCTACTGAGTGGTTTTAGGTCATTTGACAAGAATATGTGGGTAAAATGCATGAAATACCACCTGGGGTGTTCAAGTCTTAGATGACATTATCTTGTGCAGGTTTTTTGCATTGAGAGGTTGTTCAAATACGTTCTGCCAAAAAGCACATTAAATGCTTAAAACGAGTACAGTGTTTAACAGCTCATAACGTTACTCAACTAAAGCGATAACCATCAAGCAATTATCACAAAATCCCCAACACCCAACCCAACCACAAACTATTAAACTGACGTCAGCTAAATAAATCAAACAAGATTTCTTGAGAACTTCCCATCAACCCCTGCGCGTTATCTCAGGGCTTCGCATCGTTCAAATTTCAACCTTAACCACAGCAGACACTTGTTGAGCAAATTATGAGGTGTAACACCGCCCCACCTATGAACGTAATTGATCTGGGTACTAGGCCTAAATCATCCTTGGTATGCTGGAACCCAGTTCTGAAGGAGTGAAGCTGCTACGAATTCTGTTTTGAAGTCTTGCAGCTTCTGCAAAAGGGGTCTTGGTCAAAACAAGTGTTGCTTTATCTTCACATGACTTACCTCTTTGAAGTTTTTCATGTTTGATGTTTATCAGCGTCCTGCCTTGATGATTTAATTTTCGACAAGCACTTTATACTATATTGTCCCAGTTGGTAAATGTCGTAGTAAATTAAATTGTGCTGATCAGAAAGCAAATAAATCAGAATTTTGGACTAGTTTTTACATCATTGTGGGATCAGTCCTATCTAAAATTTGGATAAAATTAATACCACTCTTTTTTTCCCGCCAATTTTCTTGTAAAAACTCATTTTTCACCGTTAAATTACTTCACTACGCTGTAACATCTCATTAAATAAAGCGAAACAATAGAATTTAATGTTCCTATTTTCACACAGATATAAACGAATGCGAGGAAGGCGACACGAATCGTTGTGGGAGCGGCGGAGTCTGTGTCAACCTACCAGGCACCTACAGATGTGAATGTTCGCGGGGCTTTCGCAAAGGAAACGTCACCGGCGGAAGTGAGACATGCGAAGGTAGGTGATCATGACGTCACGAAAATTATGTGACGTCAGCAAAGTTCACATGACAAGTTTCTAGTTTAAAAACAGGGAAAAGAGATTTCTGACGATAAATTCTTTTTTAACTTAACATTCTTGACCTATTAGCGTAAATATCGCTGGGCCTACTTGCTTCTAAACATAGACCAAGTCACCCAACGCGAAAACAAGTATTTTTTTGAGCAACATCACCGTTTTGCACAGGAGGAGACAGATTGTCTTGTGGCTGCAAGGGGGCTTAAATATGATAACGCTGCATTCCATACTTGGGTCCAAGAAAAGTGATTTTAGAAGATAACAAGCCGATACAAATTTCTCGTGTAGATATTGATGAGTGCAAACTTCCTATGGGCAGCCACTGCAAGTACAAGTGTATGAACACGCCTGGCAGCTATTCATGTATTTGTCCCGATGGTTACACACTTGCAAGATATGGAAGAACTTGCGCAGGTAAAAAACTGTTCACACGAACAACATGTTTGAAGCTGTATTTTTTAATTCATAGTACTAGGACATTAAAAAAGTTACCGCAAAAAAGGAAAAAGGTCGTGTTACTCAAAAGTTCATATTATCAGTGTCGTTTTTAAAAAGTTTAGATTGAAACTATGTTTCTTTGGAAGCATTTCCATAGGTTTATAAACTATTTATCGCTTTTCTTAATATGTGTCTCACAACCAACGCGTTCGCGTGGTTAGAAAAAGTCGAAGACGTTGCGTGTATATTCAACCCTATCAACCCCAATTCTGCTGTGGAGAAGGCATTTAACTGTCCATCAATCCATTTAGCGCGAAAAATATAATCCATATTACATTTTTCCTTCTTGACATCGGGTCATACACTTTCGACCCCGGCATGCTGTGACGTAACAAAGCCGCACTGTGACGCAAACATGTTCTATATCTGTAGACGNTCCATATTACATTTTTCCTTCTTGACATCGGGTCATACACTTTCGACCCCGGCATGCTGTGACGTAACAAAGCCGCACTGTGACGCAAACATGTTCTATATCTGTAGACGTCGATGAGTGCGCGGACAACACGGACAATTGCTCTGCCTCGGAAACCTGTTTCAACACTCGCGGCGGCTTTAAGTGTGTTGCGCTTGTCTGCCCCAAGAACTACGCCCAGCTTTCGAGCCGGTAAGTGTGACGTCACAAACGTTCTATTGTTCCGTTTTTAGGGTGTAGCGGTATAGGGTTTAGTCTGTGGCCAAACTTTAAACCTTAAATTACCGAAGTGATGCGTTCAAAAAGGTCGCATAACAAATTTTCAAACACCACTGATGGAAGCTAAAAATATGCATGGGATGAATAAACGTTTTGCATCCCTATTTCGAGATTTGTGTGTCGCCTGTGTCTGTAATTTTTTTTGTCTGAGCGGCTTTAAAGCGTTTGCTAACGGCGCGTGTTTGTTTGTTTTTTGTTTCTTGCATGACACGCGACTGCGCTGCACCCCTGCACCTCCACCAACACACACGACTGCACATAAACTACTTCCTGCGCCGGATGCGAATTCGCCTTCTCGCCGCGAAACGACGCTCAAAATCCCGCCGCTGTTACCAGTAGGAGACGGTGTATGAGGGAGTCGTGCCGGACTGCCAGGGACAGGAGAGCGTGCAGCAAATTGCCCAAGCAAATTTCCTTTCACAATATTACTGTCTTGGATGGCACGAAAATGGACAAGCCGCTGTTTAGGATGAGTTTTGTTCAAAGTTTCCCCAACGACCGATACTACTTCTTGCTCACGAAGGGCAACGACGATCGCGCGTTCCGCGTCCAAAAGAAAAAGAACAAAAAACGCCAGACTGGAATTGTCTACACGATGAGGCCTATGCACGGTCCACGTGACTACGTCGTTGACCTGACCTTGAAGCTTTACAGAAGGCGGCGGTGGACGAGCTTCGTTTCACGTCTCTACATTTTTGTATCCAAGTACAAGTTTTAAAGTCGGCTCCTCGTCGCCACCTAGCCACATGCCTTCGGACGCGCAACGAGCCGCCGGTTGGCGCTCGCGAGGCGCCTGCATCACAGTGAATATTTATTGTCTTCCTTCGTTGTACATATATCAGGGAACGGCGAAGGGGAATCCCCTATCGCGCGACCAGCATACACCCCCAAGCCCTCGTGACGTCAGTGTTGTTTTGCACGTGACCTGAACAGTTCGGTGCAGTATTTCCTCGAATGTTTGTGTGTGTGATTGTCTTTCGGGCTTTGCTGCTTGTATCGTCTTGATATGAATGTTAGGTGTGTCTGTGTGTTTGTGAAAGCTCGTATCAAAATAGCAATGCGATTAATTGGGATTCGGTTTCAGCCTTACTTATCAAAAAAATGTCCGACCTTTTTCAGCAAGCGCATTTTTTTGCNTGTTTGTGAAAGCTCGTATCAAAATAGCAATGCGATTAATTGGGATTCGGTTTCAGCCTTACTTATCAAAAAAATGTCCGACCTTTTTCAGCAAGCGCATTTTTTTGCAGTAAAAGTGAAAGACATAGTTCAATTGATATAAGAGACTTTTTCTTTTGAGCAAAAAGAAGAGCTAAAATAAAGCATTGTACCAATAAGTTGCTTAATCTTGCGTTCCACTTAACCTATCTTGAAATATTACAAATCACATCCTTTTATTTGTATTTCTATTGGTATTTTTGATTCGTTTTTGTAAAGTATTTTCCTGAAACGCTTGTTTTAAAAAAATCGTCGTTGACGTGAACGTCCTTGTGTTTAAATTCAGCATCTTAAATCACAGTTCCAGCGTTTTTCGCATGTATTCGCCTATTAACTAACACAATGTTTGCAACACTAACCGCGCTGGCAGCAGAAAAGTCGTGTTGTGTGTGTGATAGGAAATGGTCCGCACATTTGTTTCGTGTTCGGACGTATCGCCTTTTTTATGACGTCAACAGTTTTTTTACGATTTCTATTGCCACGTAAGTTCCTTGACATTGCTGTAAATCTTGCGAAAGGCCTTTGGGTTACTTGCGTTGTTTTTTCAGGACCTTTCAAAAGGGGGCCTAATAGTACGCAACTAACTAAACAAAATAACAATATCGTACACTTTCTAGAGTTAATTTTTAACTATACTGGTACCGACAAGTACGAACAAACAATACATGCGGCCGTAGTAAAAACAAAATGTCCTGTTTTTCTTTTTCTTGACAAAGAGCCCTGGCGGCTCCAATCGTTGTGTAAATACCCTGCTCTATATTTATTTTTGACGTCCGCTCCCCTTTTGTTACAACTTTTTTCACTCCATTCCGCAGCCGTTTCAACTTTTGGAATTGTTTTTTTCGCGCTTGCATGTCGCCCTTCACGCCGCTCGGTGGCGCACCACGTCATAGTTTCTTTGCCCTCGCTGGGGAGCGGTTCCGCGTGAAATACAAAAACCAGTGCGAAATGCGCGTGGATTCTTGAACAGTTTCCGTGTGTTTGACAACTGCCTTTTAACGANTTCTTTGCCCTCGCTGGGGAGCGGTTCCGCGTGAAATACAAAAACCAGTGCGAAATGCGCGTGGATTCTTGAACAGTTTCCGTGTGTTTGACAACTGCCTTTTAACGATCAAGGAAATGGTCTTTCTAAGGGTGTTCATATAAGGAGTGTTGCTTAGGCATTGAATAGTTTGTTCCCAATGAATATTGAAACTTGCATGATATTTTGCATGTTAGCACCACATGTTTGGAAAAACGTTTATTAGAAAAATTGCTTGAACTAGCATTTGTTGTCAAATGTAAACAGAAGATATGTTTTTGTCATTTGACATACACATAACGTGTAACATCTAGGCGTAATAACAGTGATGCTGTGTGTACATTAAGAACACTGAAGAAAATGAATGTGTACACATTGTTGTTCACTGAAAAAGTGTTAACATTCTTTTAGCCACTGACCCGCATTTGACCTATAACCCTTAACGTTATCTTTGTGATGCGCTGTCTAACATCAGCCATGCTTGGTATCATTTCATTGTCATTTGACGCATTCTGCAGGGACAAGAGCTCCATCAAGTGTCTGGAGCGCAAACAGTGCACAAACGAGCCTTGTGTGAGGCTCTACACTTATCTTCACGTCCGTCTTCCAAGCATACCTGATCTGGTACGACCCCAACTCCTCATACGACTCAGAAGGGTAAGTCGTTAATACTAGACGGATTTTTAATTTTACCAGTAAACTAGTCAGCATGTTTATGTGCGTGAATTTTTAGCTTCGCGCCAAAACCCCTTGACACTTTTGGCCTTCTTCCACTCCCTATGTTAGTTTTATGTGTGGTAATCCAGATGTACCAATTCCTTCTGTTTGTAATTGCCGAAGGGATATGAAGGCCTCCAGGGAGTAATAATGGTTGTAAAAACAAACATCATAAATGCACGTCTAAACTAAAGGGAACAGCACACACATTTTTAGGGCCAAATTTATTGTGTGCCAATTAATAAATTAGTAAAAGAAGCAAATGTCATGGGCTTCCCGAAGGAAGGAGCCTCCGAGGGGTAGAAATACTGGTTTAGTGATAAATATGGGGTAAAAAGCAATATTTGATAAAACTGGACCTAACCAGCTTATTTTCCGGGTGCTTGCGTGTAGTGGAATTCGATTAATACGGTTGTAAGGTTTGGAAAAAGACCGATTAGCCTGTTAAACTGAGAAGGTTCTATGATCAGGTAACATACGCATAATATTAGCATCAACGTAACACCATTTATTTTCTTCAGGGACGGACTGCTCGCAGTTTTTCAGCACAACTGACGCAGGGAAATGAAGCTGGAAAATTCACACTAAACCACGACCATAGTCTAGGTACCGGATTAAAAAAAATGTTAGATTAATATAGGTTTCTTTTTGACATACAGGTATGCACAATACATTATAATTAAGTACATCGAATATAGTAATTTTCTGAGCCTTTTCTGTTTATTATCAGAATATACACAGAAATATTACAATTGGCAGGCCAAGTGTTTCTGTTTTTATTGACACATTCTGTGTGTTTGACAACTATTTATCCTATTACAACCAAACAAAAAAATCGTGGTTTTCTGTGAGCAAATGTATCGTAATCCTGACAGATCGTGACATTTTTACAAGACTTCAAATTGGTGGTTAAATTTTGCTTTAAAATCTTTGTTTTTTAAAAGGAGTAAGCCAAACAGAAAATGAGTAATCCCTGTTTAATACTTAAATTGTAATCTTTACCTGGTATTTTATACCATAGCAGTGAAAGTTATTGGTCAAACGTTGTTTGAAAACTAGTTAAACGTAGAATTAAAGCATAAAGATAAAATTTTGCTATTTGCAGCAAACCTCTCCTTAGTTCAACCGATCCAAGGCCCGTGGGAGACAGTGCTACGTATTGACGTCACTGAAACTCTCCACAACTTTCGACGTCAAATGAAGGTTGTCATCATTTACGTGTACGTGTCCCAGTACCCCTTTTAAAAATTAGTTTGTGACCAAACATGGTAAAGCTACCCCTATTGGCCAAATATTACGGTGTTTTTTGTGATAAACGCCTTAGACATGCCATTAATGTTTGTATGCATGTTGTATCTTTTTCTGCTCTTGCTGTTGTTTGTATAGTTACTACACCGCAATTACTTTTATTTTTATTTTAAATGATGAGTCATTGGGCTCAAGGAAAGGGAAATAGTAACAGGCTTATGCAGAGAGCTTCGATTTACGTGTGAAATTGCCACTACACCCCTGTTTAGTGATTA